>CM062631.1:25664338-25901838 GCA_025617555.3 Puccinia polysora
CAGCTTCTAAAAATATATTAAAATACTTTAATATACTTTTATGAGAATTTCTAGACATCAATATCTTTCGTGACATACTAACAAAACTAATGATGTAAAAATATTACATGAACTCCCATGACTTATATTTTTAAGTAATTATCTTAGTAAATTAACTGGAACTCAAAAATAAGGAGTAAAATCAATATCATGACTTTTACTCCAGTTATATAATACATAATGAGAACTCACCTGAAATCAGGATGTCTGTAGAAATGTCTATTCATATCATTATTAAATTACTGGGAACATTTACTAAGGATAATTAATTAAATAATACATAAATGGGACTGATTAGTGTTATTCACACGTCCTAATATCTATTATGAAGTTAAATAATTTCCATACCCTGAGGAATTAGATGCTACCCATGCTATATCACCAAGAACACATGACAGGCTACCCCTGGTTACCCTGCTAGCCTTAGTTTCCGTCCCTTTGAGCACCTACAACCCTCAGAAGGACAATGTTGGGACTCCAAAATTTATAAATAAAGAGCTCTTTTGAGGATATTGATGGGCAGAGACCCAGTTATATTTATATCCAGACACCGTGCCAAGGTAATCAAGTACTTATAAGAGATAAGTAAGTGATTTATGGCTAAGTCTGATCAATAATATCCGTCCTCAACCTCTTTTTTTATCAATTAAAACTGCTGAACAACCTTATAACCCCAGTATACAGGTTTAACCCATCAGTGCAGGTCTCAAACAGATACCCAAAGGATTTAATAATATACCAGTGAGTTTTATTATCCTTTTCTCTGTCGTGGAAGCTTTGCTACAAGGCCCTGCCACTCCACCGTGTATTTTATATACATATTATCTTTGGGTAAAATATACTTTAAACTAAAGAGCCCAAAGTAACCAGGACTACGTGTTTTCATACTGAAATCCCTGAAGAGAGGTGTTAAAGATCCCCAATATAATTGTGGCCCCCCTATAAAAATATTTAATAATCAATTAATTCATATTGATTTATAACAATAAACCATAACCAAACCACTTCACCTTGCAACAAGCTTAATCCAAATATTTTACGGATTTTTGTTGCATTTATTAAATAATATATTTATTATTTATTCTATCACCTCTGGTAGCTAAAGGATAGCAAGGGTATTGGCATCCAGGAGGCTGAAAATTGGGGGTCTGGACGGGAAATATTCCATTTTATATTTAATACCTTGGACCAGACATTTCACAAAAAAAATAAATCAAAGATAAATTTATCTGACTTTATAACTGTGATTTATCATTAGATTCTTTTGCAGTGGATTTAAAAACCAATGCATAATTCATAATCTATTATTTAAATATTTTAAAGATAAGAAAAGGAGAATATATTAAAAATTATAAACCTACTGGTTGGAAATCTTTAACTCAAGCTGAGCAACTTAATATCTCTTCTGCACGTAAACACTTAGATAAACTCCTTGAACAAGAAGATCTTGAAAGGTGTATCAACTTTCAGGCCCTATTAAGGAAACATAAATCTTGGAAGAAATACCATATAAACTACTTTTTGAAATATAAAAGTAAGTATACAACTTGTATTACCATATTTTTTTTTAAAAAAAAAAATAATATTGATATATTTTATTAACCAATAAAATAAAATTTTTTATCAGTGAGCCCTCCTGTACCAGAAACCACTGCCACTGAAGTTGATTTATTTGATCAGGAAATCCCAGATATCTCTGGATGCCCTGAAAATATTGATTGGGCAGGTGAAGACCTCATTGGAACACACCAAGACCCCGTAGGATTACCTACTAACGATCAATTTAACCCCAATAAGGTCTTGGTACCTTTGAACATCAACTTGAGTGAGTTTTGAATAAAACTTATTTTCATGGATTTTTTCTGTGAAATACTTATAAACATATTATTCTAAAATGAATAGACGCAACAAAAGAGCCTCAGGAAGAATTCCCTCCTATGGATCTTTGCCAACAGCTCTCAGTAGCCATGAGACCACTAATAAGGACAACCATGAAGGGACTAGAACCCGTGAATCAAATGTTGATGGACAAGGAGCAGCACCAATTACTTCTTCCCTCTCCCAACCTAGAGCCAGAGAAGTTAGCAGAATCAAGCCACCCTCCTTTACAAAAAGATTCCCTGCAGCCACCCCAGCAGAATCTGGCCAAGGAAGCCAGGATCAAAGACTTAGTCAAAGAGCACGTGAAATATTGGGAAGAATTCAAAGAAGCCCAAGCCAAGTAGGACATGGTGTCTTTGAAAAAGATAATCTCCCAGGCAAAAGCCACCCAGATAGCTCTTCAGAAAATGATTCCAAGGAAAGAGGTAGAATCCTACGTAGAAAAGTGGAATCCTTGGGATCAATTAGCCCAACTGAAAGGCAAAGGATCAGGAAAGAAGAGATCCTCTTCCCATCCCAAACCATAGGGAAAGAAAGACTGGGATCAGATAATATCCCTAGCTCAAAATTGGAAAACGTTTTACAACAATTAGCTTCTAATTCTGAGCCCAAAAAACCTCTGATGTAATTACTTCCTTTTCTAATGATATGCATCATAATTTCAAAATTGATTGTGAAAATTTGGACGGTGTTTATACCCAAATGGATAAATTAACCTCAGTAGTAGCCAAATTTATTAATAACCAAACAAAGATGGTAGGAATGGAAGAAATCAAAGAACACACAGAACAGTTATTGGAGACAATTAATCAAGGTAGGATCCAAAAGACTCAAACAATTGAGAATATGTTATCAGGAATCCAAGAAGATTTTATTACGTCTTTCCACCCCTTAAAAGAAGAATTGGTAACCACTACTAACAGCTCTATTCTATCCCTTAGTGAAAAATTGGATGTGCTTAATAACAAAGTGGACCTGCAACTTAATCTGATCAAAAATGATCTTAGAGACTTGAAAGTCCGTCTGACCAACCCCTTGGGGAGTACCACAGAGGAACCAAAACCTCCCAGACAAACCACTACTCCTTATGCACCACCCTTATTAGGAATGCATACAAGTGACACCTTTAGGCGTAGTCCTACCCCAGAGATGGAGCAAGCACTCAAACTTTTGCCCCCTATTTATGAATGGCCCAATTTCTCCGGTGAAGGAGAATACAATCATATAAATTTTATTAAATTTATTGACTACACTATTAACTCTTATGACCTACCAGAAGCTATAGCTGTAGTCAGGCTGCCCAGGCTATTTGAAGGAGTAGCATTGAACTGGTTTATCAGTAAAAGAGAAGAAGTAGGATCCTCACCATGGAATTGTTGGAAACTTCTGATTAAAGAAAAATTTGGTTCTAGAAGGTGGAAAAGAAAAATGATGGAAAATTTTGAAAATTCCTCATTTGACCCCTCCAAGGATAAACCTCACAAATGGTGCTTGGAACAGAAGAAAAGGTTAGATTGCTTCTATCCAGATGCTGATAAAGAGGAAGTAAATGAAAGACTCCTCAACATGTGTCCTGGCAACCTTAACCATAGTGTAAGATGTAGGATGAGTATGGATGCTGACTTGCCAACTCTAATCAATGTGCTAGAGGAAGTAATAGACATGAATGGGTTAGACAAGAAAGCCCCTTCCAGACACAAAGAGAACTATAAAATCAACAAAACCAGAGAACAACCTCCTCTGATGAATGCCTCTGATAATAAGAAACCTAATGAGAATAGGGATAAAGAGAGGATGCCTGCAACTTGTTGGAATTGTAACAAGACTGGGCATATGAGACAAGACTGCCCATTACCAAAAAGAAAGATAGAAGTCTTGGAAGGAGAGCAGGAGGTTGAATGGAATCAGAACTATGAAGATATAGCTGATACTGAAGGATCTCTTTCTGAATGTGAATTGATCCTTACCAACACTGTTAATGTTATAGAAGGACATATAGGCACTTCTGTAGAAATCAATAACATCCATGGGGATTCTAGCTTGCCCCAACAATGGGATCCTAACATAATTCCTAGACATACTACGGATGTCAAACCATTAACAGTTAAACCTATGAGTGGTAAGAGTTATACTACTGGTCAAACTTGTTAAGCAACAGGATTGTATAAAAACAGACCTATAAGGTTATTACTGGATAGTGGAGCCTTTTGCTCATGTGTCTGTGCTGAATTCTTAAACAAATGGGACCCCAATTGGAAAGAACACCTTCTTCCTGTCCCAAAAGCCAGGTTTAGCTCTTGCAACTCTACCATGAATGCTATTGGAGTATGGACTGCTCCTATAATACTACCTCATACTAAAGGGTCTTTGAGGATACAAGTGGAATTTGTAGTAATGCTCAACGGACTATGTGACTACCTAATACTGGGTAATGATGCCTTATGTCTATATGGTATAGATTTGTTCCAGAGTAAAGGGAGATACTTCACAGTAGGAGGTAATTGGGACAAGAAGTTTAAGATATGCACCATTCAGTCTAACTTCCCCTCCTCTACTTATCAAAAGCATTTAGAAGGCTTTGACCAAGAATATTTCTCTCAAGCAGCCCTGAATATGAAACTTTCTGAGGAACAGAAGAAAGATATATTGAAAGTCTGCTTTGAGAACCAGAATGCTTTTTGTACTAAAGATCATCCCATTGGTGATATTAAAGGACATGATATGGTATTGACATTGACCATTAAGCCTCCTTATCCTCCAAACTTAAGAAGGCCAGCCTATCCTTGTAGTCCTAAGTCTAGAAAAGCTCTTGAGGAACATATCAAAGAACTAATAGACTTACAAGTATTAAGGAAAGTAGGGCATAATGGACAGGTAGATTTGACCACACCTGTAATCATAGCTTGGCATAATGACAAGTCAAGAATGGTAGGAGACTTCAGAATGCTCAACAATTATACTCAAGCAGATTATTATCCTATACCCCGGATTGATCATGCTCTGCATAACTTGTCCAAGGCCAAGTACATCACTACTATGGATATGCTTAAAGGTTTCCACCAGATACCAATAAGCCCTGAAAGCAGGAATTTTATGAGAATAATCTGTCATTTGGGAATATATGAATATCTTAGGATGCCCTTTGGTATAAAGAATGCTCCATCACACTTCCAGAGAACAATGGATACAGTTCTAGGTACTTAGATCAGACAAGGATGGATGATGGTATATATAGATGATGTTATTATATACTCTGATGATTGGGATATGATGATTGGGATACTCATATTAACCAAGTAAGATTAGTACTCCAGACTATCTCCAGAGCAGGATTGAAGGTGTCCATGAAGAAATGCAACTTTGGCTACAGAGAATTGAAATCCTTAGGACATATAGTCTCTGGTCTAACCCTAGCTGCTGATCAAAATAAGATAGCTGCTTTCATGAATAGACCTATGCCTCAAAACAAAACAGAGTTGCTGTCTTTCATTAGTTTTTGCAGTTATTACAGACAATAAATATCAAAGTTTTCTATGCTAACTAAGAGTCTGTATGAAGTATGCAACAACAAGACTCTATTTGAAATGACTCATGAGAGACTGAAAAACTATGAGGAATTAAAAATATCTATGACCTCTACCCCTTTACTTATCCAACCAGATTACTCCAAGCCCTTCAAACTGTACATTGACGCCTGCACGGAAGGTTTAGGAGCTGCTCTACATCAAGAAAGGATATAAGAAGACAGACAAGTAGAGAAACCAGTACTCTTCATATCTAGACAGATCAAAGATACAGGGAAGAGATATGGGGCCAGTCAGTTGGAATGTTTGGCACTAGTATGGGCTTTAGAAAAGCTACACTATTACTTAGAAGGCGCCACTTTTCAATTAATCATGGACTGTAATGCTGTAAGAACTCTTATGAACATGAAAACTCCCAGCAGACATATGCTCAGGTGGCAAATTGCTATACAACAGTATAGAGGTCAGATGACTATAGTGCATAAAGCTGAAGCTAAACATCAGAATGCTTATAGTCTAAGTAGGAATGCTTTGCCTAATGACTCTAACAATCCAGCATATGACCCTGAAGATCAAGATATTTTTCCTATCCTGAACATCAATCCTTTTGCATTGAATTCTCCAATAATGGGGATCCACTTATGTGAATTAGATACTGCTTTCTTCAACCTAGTAAGGGACAGCTACTCTCTTGAAATCAAGCTGCTGATTAACATTATGGAATTTGAATCCCCAGAAGCAGCTCTGATAAATAGCCTACCTTCTTCATTACTTAAGTCCTATAAAGCAGGAAGGTTTACCTTTTGGGATGGTCTGCTTTACTACAGACACCAACATTCCAGTGTATTAGTACTAAGCAACAAAGAACATATACAAGATATACTCCAGGAATGCCATGACAACTGTTAATCAGGGCATCTATCCACAGAGAGGACTTTGGGGAAATTAAAATAAACTGCTTGGTGGATAGACTGGAAAGAAATCACTATTAAATATGTTACTAGCTATGAAACCTGCCAGAAATCTAATAAAACTACTGGAAAAAGGTTTGGACTCTTACAGAAAATCTCTGAACCTACAACCAGATGGGAAATCATTAATATGGATTTTGTCACCGGCCTCCCCCCTGGAGGTACTCATTCATATAACTCTGTCCTAGCTATAGTTGACAGATATTCTAAGTGTTGGAGTATCACTGCCTCCGTGTTTAATCATCTATTTCTTTCTCACTTCCTTTCTTATCAAATCCTCTTATTTCATTTCCTGTTTTGTCCTTTTTCCTTCTTTTCTTTTCATCTTTCATTTATCCACTTTATCTTACAAGTTTCTGTAACAAATCCCTTCTCAATCACCAACAGGCGCGCTTCCTCAACTGTCTATTCAATATTCAATTTAATCTTGACATGTCACATTGTCCGTGAAATCTCTATTACTAGTATATACCTGAGGACAGAGCTTGCGCCTAGTAGAAGGATCTCTTTCCTCATCCTTCTACTTTCCGCAATCTCTCTGCTTTTCCTCAGGTAAGTCATGTTCTCTTTTGTTTTCTTTCTTATCTTTCATCTTCTTTTCTTTTTCACTTATGAAATATATGATCCTTCTACTTTCCGCAATCTCTCTGCTTTTCCTCAGCTCAACACTAAGAAGGCAAAATTCTTAACTAACCCCAAAGAAGATAGTGCTATGGATGTAGCTTTACTATTCTGGAACAGGATCATAGCTGATGTGGGTAAACCCAAGATTATAATCAGTGACAGAGACCCCAAATTCACCTCTGAGTTTTGGAGGAATCTACATGATATACTGGGTACTACTCTAGCATTTTCTACAGCATACCATCCCCAAACTGATGGATTAGCTGAAAGAATGATACAGACCCTAGAAGATATGTTAAGAAGGTTCTGTAGCTTTGGTCTAGAATACAAAAACTCAGATGGTTATTGCCATGATTGGGTAAGCCTACTCCCAGCCCTAGAAATGGCTTATAACAGCAGTCAACATTCTACTACCAAAGAAGCTCCTTACATACTAGAAAGAGGATGGATTCCAAAACTCCCTAGGAATAACTTGAACTCTAACTTAGCCACTATTCATCCAACATCTCTTGACTTTAAGAAGATGATAGATCTGGCAAATAATCATACTCAAAAATGTGTAGAAGAAGCAGTAGAATACAACAAACAAAGATGGGACAATTCACATAGGGAACCTGACTTTGAAAAATAGGAGATCAGATCTTGAAATCTACAACCAATCTCAACAATCTAGCAGCCAACAGAAAACTGAAACCAGCCTTTGTTGGACCATTTGTTATCAAGAAGATGCATGTTAAAAATGCTGTGGAAGTAATCTTGAGTGAAGAATTATCAAGGAAACATCCAGTATTTCCTGTTAGCCTAGTCAAACACTTTCAACCAAGAGAAGGCAGCAACCTCCCTCCAGCAATAATCCCAATAGAACCTGACCCTGTGAAAGAAAAAGGAAAAGTCAGCAGGATATTGAGAGACAAGAAAGAGAGAGTACAAGGAAAAGATGTTAGACTATACTTAGTAAGATACAAAGGAGAATCTGCAGACAAAGATGAATGGTTACCAGAAAATAACATACCTGATGGACCAATACATCTCATAAACTACAGGGTCAGCAAAAGGAACTGAAACACACATGAAGTTAATTTTCTCCTTAAGTTTATCCCAACATCCTCCAGATTATTTTTTAGATATGGCCATATCTTGGAGTGGTGGAATGTCAGCTTGCTACTATTGCAGAGCAAGCTTCAAAAGTAACAAAAAAAACATAAAAATAATAATAATACAATTAAACTAAGAAGGAGTAAGAAAACCAACAATATTATTACAGAAATGGATCTTCCACCCAAAATTAGGTAGGTTCACTCACTGACCCTAACCTTGAAATCCAACTCCTTAAATTTTTAAATAATTAAGTCAAGAAAGATCAAAGTACGATGGCTCTACTATTGAACTTTTTGGTCAATTAAATATTTTCACACACATTGTCACCTATAGGTTTCACACCTAAAATTCAATCAGAATTGAGGTGTTGTGAATTTTTTTAGGAGTTACAGACAGAAATGTGTTTTGTCACAATTCCCACACGCAGTCAGGGCAGCCAATGCACCTTCACCCGGCTGAGATACAGCCCTGTCACTCTGTCAAGGTTGTGTACCCAGCCGTGGGACTACAGGTTGACAGAGTGACAGGCAGCCTGAGAGGCTCAGGTACCGGGTAAACATGCTACAACCCACGCGGGAACATTCTACAAATGTAATAAATGTTCCTGTGGATAGTAGATAGTCTAAAAGTACATAATATTATATTAAAATACTTAAATAATCCTTATACTTAATCTTTTATTTAATATAATTCAAAGTAACAAGAATGTCAAAAATCAGACAATGACAACTTTTAAAAATATTTTTTTAAATACTTTAGAATACTTTTATGAGAATTTCTAGTCATCAATATCTTTTGTGACATACTAAGAAAACTAATGATGTAAAAAAAAAAAAAAAATATTACATGAATTCTCATGACTTAGATTTTTAAGTAATTATCTTAGTAAACTAACTGGAACTCAAAAATAAGGAGTAAAATCAATATCATGACTTTTACTCCAGTTATATAATACATAATGAGAACTCACCTGACATCAGGATTTCTGTTGAAATGTCTATTCATATCATTATTAAATTACTGGGAAGATTTACTAAGGATAATTAATTAAATAATACATAAATGGGACTGATTAGTGTTATTCACACATCCTAATATCTATTATGAAGTTAAATAATTTCCATACCCTGATGAATTAGATGCTACCCATGCTATATCACCAAGAACACATGACAGGCTACCCCTGGTTACCCTGCTAGCCTTAGTGTCTGTCCCTTTGAGCCCCTGCACCCCTCAGAAGGACAATGTTGGGACTCCAAAATCTATAAATAAAGAGCTCTTTTGAGGATATTGATGGGCAGAGACCCAGTTATACTTATATCCATACACCATGCCAAGGTAATCAAGTACTTATAAGAGATAAGTAAGTGATTTATCACTAAGTTTGATCAATAATATCCATCCTCAACCTATTTTTTTTATCAATTAAAACTTCTGAAACAACCTTATAACCCCAGTATACAGGTTTAACCCATCAGTGCAGGTCTCAAACAGATACCCAAAGGATTTAATAATATACCAGTGAGTTTTATTATCCTTTTCTCTGTTGTGGAAGCTTGATTACAAGGCCCTGCCACTCCACCGGGTATTTTATATACATATTATCTTTGGGTAAAATATACTTTAAACTAAAGAGCCCAAAGTAACCAGGACTATGTGTCTTCATACTGAAATCCCTGAAGAGAGGTGTTAAAGATCCCCAATATCATTTTGGCCCCTCTAAAAAAATATTTTATCATCCATTAATTCATATCAAATTAAAACAATAAACCATCACCCAACCATCTAACCTTATCACTAGCTCAATTCAAATATTTTATGGATTTTTGTTGCATTTATTAAATACTATATTTATTATTTATTCTATCACCTCTGGTAGCTAAAGGATAGCAAGGGTCTTGGCATCCAGGAGGCTCACATGATCACACCCGTCCACTCTCTCTCTCTCTCTCTCTCCCTCCCTTCAGTTTCCCCTATCACTCACTCCCTCTCACCATCCCTCCCATTGACTCTCATCAACTCTTACCATCAGCTTTCCTCGTAGACCTCTACGACCTAATCTCTCTCTCTCTCTCTCTCTCTCTCTCTCTCTCTCTCTCTCTCCATCTATCCATCTAATTAGTTCTTATCAACCCCACCATCCTCCTTCTCTCAGTAAGACAGTTTCAATCGGTGGGAGTAGGGGGACTTCTCTAGCGCTTTCCTAGAATAGACCACCAACTCTATATCACCACTCCCTCGATCCTCTCTCTTTCCCCAAGATACATCGGCCTTCACTCAAACCATCCTGCTACCCCCCCCCCCCCCCCCATCCCCCCCACACTGGTCAAAATAAAAAAATAAAAAACTTGATCGATCGATTCATCTCAACACCTTCTCCATCGATCACCCTTTGAGATTCCTTTCACCCCCCCCCCCCCTCCCCCCCCCCCTCTCTCTCTCTCTCTCTCTCTCTCCCTTTTTTTTTTTTTTCTTAAAAAAAAAAAGGAGGAAGAAGCAGCAGCAGCGAAAAATGATAACCATCATCACGATTATGATGGATCATCGAAAGCTCGCGTCTCCTCGACCTACGAGGCTCAAGCCATGCATGCATCTACCTACCTACTCAGAGTATCGTGAGAGCACACCTGCTAAAACCCACGCTCCCAGCTTGCTCTTTTGATCTATCGAATCCGCCTGAGTAAAAAAAAAAAAAAAAAAAAAAAAAAAAAAAAAAAAAAAAAAAAAAAAAAAAAAAAAAAAAGGAGGTAGAAAAAGAAAAATCTTCCCAAAGCTTATGTAGAATGATGGATGATGATCATCACGATCCTTACTAGACTTCACTCGTCAACGACCACGCCACGACTC
Organism: Puccinia polysora; assembly: GCA_025617555.3. Taxonomy (NCBI): domain Eukaryota; kingdom Fungi; phylum Basidiomycota; class Pucciniomycetes; order Pucciniales; family Pucciniaceae; genus Puccinia; species Puccinia polysora. The sequence continues at coordinate 25,675,323 of CM062631.1, forward strand.
ATGTATGTACATACATACACAGACCGATCGTCCTCCTTAGGCTGCCCCCCGTCCCCTACCCCCACACATTCCTCATCTCTCTCGTCCATGACGGCCCGCCCGCTCTCTCTATCCCGTCTTCGCTCAGTCGAGAGTGTGTCTAGGCCTCCCCACAACACTCGACCGTCGTCGTCAGACCGATCGTCTTCCTTGCACTCCCTTTCCCCCCCCCCCCCCCACCTCCCCATGACTCTCCCTCTTTGACCATCGGCTCACGATCATCATCGCACTCGCGATCATCATCATCAGAAGAGGAGGAGGAGGAAGGAGAGAGACGATCAGCATCCTCTCTGCTCATGAGCTCTTCCACTCCGTCGTCCGGTCCCATTCCATTCCATGATGCCGAGGACGGGCAGTCGAGTCTCGATAGATCCGAGAGAGAGAGAGTCCATCGGTCCTCGAGGCCTTCGTTGGTCTTGGTCCTCGTTCGTGATCGATCAGGTCTGAGGATCCAGTTCGAACTTGGCCTCTCACGAGAGGGTGTGTGGACTCGCTTAGCACATGGTCCGATGAGGACGATAGGAGCGGGACTTGAAGGGTATCGTTTAAAGACGAGCAGGAGAAGAGGAAAGGGTTTGCAGACTCGTACGAAAATACGAGTGGATGATGAACAAATCGATAGCCCCATCGGATCAAAATCTAAAAGGCTCTATCCTTTGAATATCTTATGGATGGCAGATAGACGACATCTTTACGCATGAATCTCTTAGAGATGTTTTCGGATGGATGGATAGAAAAAGAGTGCTAAGTCGTGTGACAGATGTACGATAACCGATCGGTCGTCAAGACCTACGAGACGAATGAGCCGCGACGATGAAACGACATACACACAGGAATGAGACCGAAAGCGATTAAAAATCGTGCCTCTCTGGGTCTCTTGATCAAGGATCATCCATTCAAGGGTATGGTCGAACAAGTCATCTTGAGATGAGATCAATGATGAAGAGATATAGATTAAGAGGAAAACTAGATACGTCTGGGCAAACAAAAAAATTTAGCACACCCCTTCACAGATCCCAGGCGGACCGACTTTCTGACTTAAATCGTAGCTACCCTCTTCAAGAAGTTGGCAACCACATTATTCCCCTTCTGCGAGCGCGTCAAAATCCAAACGGACAAACAAAAGTCAGCAAAGCTCCACTCATGACCGCCCCACTGATCGGAGCGACCGCAAGGGATGAAAAGTTAAGCGCTCAAGAAGAAAGTGTGGAAATCGATCACCTCCAGGTTGACCATCTTGATTCTTTCGTTGGGTAAATGAGCCGAATCAGAAGCGGATCCCATAGGTAGATGAATGGCTTTCGCATTAACTGAAAACAAAGGAGGGCATGGCCAAAAAAAAAGAAAGAAAGAAAGAGGGTGGTAGGTCGTTTTTTTTTTTTTTTTTGTAGATTCGATCAGATCTCAAGTTTGAAACCATCCATCGGTCATGGTTGGCGCGATTCCAGTTCCTCTCCTCGTTTTTGCTTTTCTAAGAACGCGGTGACTCACACTCTTGTTCCAAGAAAGGGATACTAGGTATCGATCCTCCCTCTCGAATCCACAACGGCTTCGTACCCCATTCTTCTTCGACACATTCAGCTAATGCGACCGAATGAGGATCCTGAGGATGGCCTAACCACCAATCGGCGGTTTGGTTGATTTTGACCTGTTTGAGATTCCCGTCATGGGTTGAACGAAGAGGAGGGAACGATGATTGAAATGGTCAAGCGGTGTGATCAAGCTTGTTTGATCCTAGGGGCAGACTTGCATAACCGAGGGTCTCGCGACTTGCCCAAAAAGATTAAAATCACAACTTACCTCTAAGGTATTGCTAGAGTTCAAGTTCTTGAAACTAGATTCTAAGAATGAAACTAATGAGCTCGAGATGTGTTGGAGCGATTGATCCGGTACGATCCGGATCGAAACGGCCGATTGGGCCGAGGCTGGGATCACCGTCGCATGGGCTGGCCCAGTGACATCGATTTTGTGTATGCTCAACGCAGGTTGTCGCCATCTAGATGAGATAGGAAGATTCTCAATTCATTGGACCTATCACCGATCGACTGGGAAGAGTATGAGACTGACTTGGCAATCAAGTTTTCCCGTACATTGGTGATGGGGGAATGCTTGACAAGCTCGACCTTCCCGTAGCTAAAAGATGTATGTGGCATCAGCGAAGGAGTAGTTGAAAGGTTTTCCCAGGTGGTTTTTTTTTAAAATTAAAAAGATTAGAACAGGAAATACTTTGAAACATGTTCAACGATCCGCTCGTATAAATTTTGCTCCTCCGAATCGATCGGTCTGACACCTTGGTAAAAGCCCTCCAAACGGATCTTACCATCTGAGCCAATGAGGTCACTCAATATCCGGACGAGGTCGAGGACAGGTTCATGTACAGCACCGCCATGCATACCAGAGTGTAGGTCAGGCTGAGAGGCAGTGACCTAGTAGGAGCAATCGATCAAAGGACATTCCATCAGGACCATAGGCTCCTGGAATTCGGTTCGAATGATGTCGGCACCCACTTTGACGGTCGCATGAATCACGCCTCTTAATCCGAAAGTCATACAAGGAGTTTCATCGTCCAGCCAGTATGAATTACTAGATGGTCAACGAATCGAAAGAGCAGGTTTGGTGAGTGTAGCAACGAATGAAACAAATCATCTACGATGATCGATTTACCTGACCAACACGACGTCGATCTCACCGATGAGGTCCTGAGGGGATAGCCTTCGTAAGTCACGCGATCGAGATCGGACCATCGTAAGTAATCAGACACACTCTATTCTTCTTGACCGCGGTTCGAAATCCAGCGCTCCCGGCTTCTTCCTCACCCTCGACCAGCATGACCACATCGACATCTAACGACCTCTGGTCGAGCAAAGCCGTGACTGCATAGGCGACGGCTAGGGTAGGACCCTGTTCTCGAAGAGGATGTATGTACATCAGAACATAAAAGCGATCGAAGCAATTCAAGTCAAACGAAGTACTCCAGAGACGGACTTGGGCGTACTTTGTTATCGGTAACACCTCGGCCGTAGAGCCAACCATTATGGCCGGTCATCACAAACGCAGGCGCCTTCCAGTCTTTGGCATCACCAGCTTGCACGACATCGTAATGGCCGTAGTACAAGACCCGCTTCCGACGAGTTTTGGTAGTGGGCGATTGAGGTGTAGATTTTCCTTTGAAGGTCGCTAAGACTAATGGGTTTCTTCCTGGGTCTCCGGGTAACTGTTTGTCGTAGAAAGAGGAATAAAATCAAAAACACTTTGTTCAGCCATCTTCGAGGATCTATCACCGGTTGACGTCCTACTGACCAATCGTGCGTCAGCTCTAGTTTTTGATTCAATTTTTTTTTTTCAGGACCATCAGCGGAGGGGGGCCAAGTTGGGGTCGACCCAAAAAAAAAAAAAAAGACAACTGCTCAGATATTTGACCTTTCTCTGGCGTCTTGATGGTTTGAGTGACCGAGATCAAGATGAAAAACTAGACACATGACTAACCCCAGTTTGACCAAAGTGGTTTTGAGGTATAAAGCAGCCTGCCTACACTCCTCTCGATGTTCTTCATTGCTGATAGATCGATAGGAAACAAACTGACTCAGGTGTCGGAACATGCGATCTTGGGTCGATGCTCAAACTATACGTCAGTAAGGATCAAAAACGGTGGGTGGTAAAAACCCGAGGTCGAAAGGATCCGAAGAGATAGTCGAACTATACCTTGGAATGCAATGGCTGCTCCTGCTTGATCTTTAGTTTCCGAATCCTCAGTTACTAGTCTAGGTACGCTAGCTTCGGTGTGGTACACGTCCCAAATCTGGTGGAAGTGAAACCACTTGAACAGATTAAGGACTGTTCGATGGAAACCAAGAGAGAGAGAGAGAGAGAGAGAGAGAGAGAGAGAGAGAGAAATGTCGCAGCGGACCTTGATGCAATTGTCACTACCTCCGGTTAACAACAACCTCTTGCCTTGATAGAGTATAGAGCACGAAGCAAGCGCACTTCCCTGATGGGATTCCCACTTCACAACTCGCTGGAAGGAAGAATCCCACCTCTAGAGAGTCATATCACCAAGGCGAAAGATGAGATGGATCAAAACCGACGACTAGTCGAACGAGCCTTCATCGTAGGAGGGGGGAAACGTTTGTAATCACCATGATCACCCCACTGGAACAACCCGAAAACATTTCGCCATTGTCAAGTACAGTCATCGTCAACACATCATCCGAATCCTTCGAGTTGCGGGGGAATTGATCCGGAGATCCACGATGGAATAGAGTTCGGATACAGGTAAACGTATCGAGATCCCAGACTTTGATCACACCGTCTTGATAACCCGAGTAGAGCGTTGAACCATAAGCCGCCAAGGTGAGTACGGCGCCAAGTTCTTCGGACGACTGGGGTGAGGCGGTAGTAGAAGATAGTGGATTAGGAGAATTGACCGATAGAACCTTAACACTCGGGTTCAAGTCGCCCGTTTTAGGGTCGAGGATCCATACTTTGATGGTCGAATCACCCGCTAAACGAACGTCATCGAATCATGAGGTGAGCAAACCACTTTGGGCATGTGATCCAGAGGTAGACGGAAGATCGGACGAGTTGGAGGGACGCGGTGAGCTTACAACCGGAGATGAGTAACGATTGATCGTTTAAATGAATGAGTAGTAGACAATAGATATATCCGAAGTGAGCGTAGGTGACCGAGTTGTTATGGTTGATGAACAGAGTTTCGCCAGGCTCATCTTTTTGGATGGAGCCCGTGCTCGAGTGATCGTCTAGCCGATCACGCTCTAGGGCCTGAGGTTTCGGAACTAGATCGGCCGAGCGCCGGTTGGAGAGGGTGGATTGAGCGTTATGGTTCTCTCGACGCCTGGCGGCCTTGAGGAGTTCTGCTTGGGACATGGAATCGAAAAACTTGTGGTGTAAAGATCGAGTAGGATGAGGGTAGGCTGAATGACAAGATGGAGGATGAGTAGGAGGATCTGTTGGATTAGCCGAGGAACAAGAACGAGGGCTATGAGTTGCCGATGGTGCGCTGAGTGAATGTTCCATCGGTGGGGCGGACCAAGTAGATGATCGGATCCAATTAGGATGACGATCGGCTGATTTCTCGCTTGGGGACTCGGTGGTACGGTCGGTCATCGATTGAGGTAGAGGGATCCACTGATCGATTGAGTTTCATGACATCGTACGGTTGATGATGGGGTTTTTGTTGTTGTTGTTGTTGTTGTTTTTGTTTTTGAAGAATCAAAGAATCAGGAGGTGATCACGTAGAAAGGTGACATCAATCTCAAGGTGTGGTTTTGAAACGTGAGGTTAGGATAGGGGTAGGAGGGAAGAGAGGATGAATTGAGATGGTAAGTAGGATGACTGACTGACTTGAATGGAAGTATCTTGACAGCCAAGGTAGAGTATGTTGAATCGATCGGACCAGACCAAACTCAAGACATCACCACAACTATCGATGGGAGGTTTGACGATGTAGAGGGCATAACCGAATCGATCGATATCCCAAACCCTGACGGTATTATCACCCGAGGATGAGAAGAGGAGCGATCGTTGGGTGGAGATGGTGAGACAGAGGACGGAGGACTGATGGCCGATGAGACGAGTGACTGGGAAGAATGTACGCAGGGACCAGACCTATGGGAAGGAGAGAGAGAGAGAGAGACGAGTTGGGAGATGAAGCAGGGATGAGTGATGAGGTCTCGTATGGGGGAGGTGGGTGAAGGGAAGGGAAGGGAAGGGACTGACATACATGAATATCACCGGATTGACTACCACCGAAGACGTGACCGGCCTGATGATCGGTGGCGAGACTCAGGATGGATTCTTTATCCTGACTCGAGAGGGTCGTCAGCAATGCTAGCGAGTCCATGGGGAGATCTCGATGGGGGATCACAGCCTAGGCTAGGCTAGGCCTAGGATAGTACTTATCCCTCGGAGGGCTTAGAGTGAGCGGAGGGAGTGGAGATGATGGGCTGGATGATGATGATCTTGTCTCGAATGAAAGCTTGGATGGCCAGTGCACTCGAGTCGTCGTGAGTCTGAATCTGAGTCTGAGTCTGAATCTGAGTCTGAGTCTGAGTCTGAGTCTGAGTCTGAGTCTGAGTCTGGATCGATGGATGGATGGATGGATGGATGGGCTCGGTTCCTTTTCCTACCGTCGGAGAGCGGATGCGGATCCCGATGAGACTGATAGTCATTATCACTACGACTACGACGACGACGACGACTAACGACTACGACGACGACTAACGACTAACGACGACGACTACGACTACGACTACGACGACGACTACGACGACGACGACGACTAACGACTACGACTACGACTACGACGACGACTAACGACTAACGACGACGACTACGACTACGACTACGACGACGACTACGACGACGACGACGACTAACGACTACGACTACGACTACGACGACGACTAACGACTACGACTACGACTAACGACTACGACTACGACGACGACGACGACTAACGACTAACGACTATCCCTATGGCCTGGCCTGCCTCGACACCGGTCAGTCAGTTAGTCAGTCAGCCTTGAGAGCCGCCTCGCCTCGTCCGTAGTCTAGTCCGACTAATCTTCCACACCTCCTCTTCCTCCGTTCAACCTTCGCTCGCTCCCCAGTCAGTCTCGACTCTCGCTCCACTCCAATCGATCAAACGTGTCTCGATCGACTTTCCCAGTTCCGACGAGGATGGGCTAGTCTACTCCATCCTCAGACTCCCAACCATCTTCTCGTCCTCTACTTCATTCGTCCATGCCCACCTCCATGCCCATGCTGACGTCGATGCCGAGGCAGATGCCGCTCGCTCTTGGCTCCTCTCCTCCTGCCTGCGAGACTCTCGGCCTCGGCGAGCAGCCGGACTGCCATCCCCGGCCCACGCACACCTTACCTCTACCTCTAGGGTTCGTCATCTTAGTCGCTAGGTGTCACAGCCACACCTGAAAATTTCCACGGTGTGGCCTCTGACCATCCCAGGCCACCCGGTGTTGTGGAGAGAAAACACTCAAAAGGATCCTTCTGCCCTCGGCCTCAAGGTTATCATCATCTGCAGAATCATATTCTGTGACATTCGATCTGCTTGGAAATTCCCGCCTTATCCCACCGATCCTCTAGCATCATTAAAAGCGGAAAACGTTCATGATTTTAAGTACACGTCTGGATGATACCAACAGATCAGTACACTCATCTGACTGATCCCCAGATCGGGGATGGGGAGTGATAAACTATCGATTCGACTCGAGTCACCATCACTAACACTCCGATCGCGAGACCTTATAATAATACACTTACTCTCAAACTCATCCGCAGGATGAGATCATGCCCCCATGATCAACAGCCTAAATAAACCTATGTATGCATCTACTCGGCCTTATCATCATCTCACCTCGCCCATCCATCGTCCGGACCACGACTACATCCACCTTGATTCCCCACCCAAAGAACACCCGGCTATTGGCCTCATACGTCATTCTCCTACACTCCATCAGATCAATTTCCTACATGACACGCACCCCTTCCCTCTGGCCTAATGCTCCCCCTAGCATGACTAGCCAGTTTTTTGGTACGGATGATCATCAAGACTTCTACGATGCATGATCCCCCAAGGACCAAAGACCTGCTATCAACACGATCCACATCAATAGAATTTTTTTTTTTTTTTTTTTTTTTAACAAGCTTTCAACGAATCCTGTCAACCGATCTGCTGACGATGTGTTGATCTTGAACAGGGACACCAGGATGATGAGATGAGAGGTAAGGGATCTGTAGAGATCTCAATCTGAGGAAAAGATTTGAACCAGAAAGAACAACAGATCCAACAGTCTAAAAAAAAAAACAATCAAAGCTCAACGACAGGAAATAAAAGGCTTCCGAGAAAAAAAAAGGGCGGGGGGGGGGGGAAACACATGGAGACTTGTCTACTTGCCATCAAAACTTTGGGCTCAACCCATCAACCACTCTGGTGACAGTAGGAGTACACAAAGGAAGCAAGGAGCAGGGCTCATAGAGGAGAACCAAAGGAGTGGGATGGGTTTAATGCTGCCAGAAGGCAGGCTTGAGCTGTTTGAGATTTAGAGAGAATAGAATCAAGTTGATGATCTTGAATTTTTTTTTTTTCTTTAAAAGGTTGTGGAGGATTAGGGTTTGATCAAATTGGAAGGATGAACTTGTAGGATTTCAGAGATTGAGGGCAAGATCAAATGACTGGGGTGGTAATTCCAGAGGATGGTTAAAAAAGAGGTCAATAGATCTTCAGGCTTTGTTTGGATTTGGATGGTTTAAAAGTATGAGGAAGCCAGAATGGGAAGCCAAGGTATGTGATAGTAAGGATGTGTATCCTTGGGACAACAAGTAGTTTCATATTCAAGGATGCCAGACTTATTTATGGTAAAGCTAACTAAGGATTTCTCACTGAGGCAGATTGGTGAGTAAGGTGTTGTAGATCCTCCTAGAGGAGGTTTGAATGTTGAGATACTCAGGTAAGTGGTGTCAGAGTACCATTGGAAGAGTAATAGGAAGCCTAGATGAATTAAAATATCAATTTGATGAAGTAGACATGTGGGATGGGAATGAAGGATGGATGAAATGAGAAGTGAAACCAGAAAGGGGACTGAGGATATTTTTTTTCAAACTCAAACTTTGGTAGTTTGAATTGGCTAAGTAGAAACTCTGATGTGCATGGAGAAACTTGAACCAGGGGAGGATGTTGGTTGTTTTTTTTTTTTTTTTTTTTTTTTTTAAAAAAAAAAAAAAGTATGGAAACTGTGTTAACCCATCTATAAAGAGCACACGTTTTGTTGCTGAGAGAGGTTAGAATGTCATGATTGATGACAAAGGATGAGGAAGGAGATCATTAGAGGGTGTCACAGCCTGCTATGATCTCAGAGCTAGCTGAAAAAGTATCAAAACCCAACCCTCCACAGTTCTGTCAGGTGCTTTGGACCTAGACCATGCACATCCATCACCAAGCCTGAATGCATAGAATCCCACAACCCAACAGTCCAGAGACATGCACCCAGCCAAATCAAAAACTAGGCCATGGCCGGTCTCCAGACTGAAAGCTGTGCCTCCAGCCATCAGAATCAAAATATTATTATGGGAAAACCCCAGTCAGAGAGGTGAGAGCAACCATGGTTAAAATCCTGGATTTTTAACATTCTGGGGCTAATACATCAAAATTAGGAAATGTCAAGAACCCATAGATGATTGAAAATATGACAGGAGAGAGGTTTGAGAAACCTCTAAAAAAAAATAAAACAGGGAGGGGGGAATGGGGGGGGGGGGTGGGGGTGGACACCTTCCTTTTTGGACCAGAATCATGGAGATCACCAAGGGTGAAGGTCATAGGCTTCCCAAGTCCAAAATAATGACACTCAAGATGACTAGATGAGTTAAAAGTTTTCATAGAATTAGGTTGGATCGATTAGGTGTCCTCCAACAAACATCTCTACAGAAACATAGATCGAATTAACCAAGGAAGTTACCACATGGATTAAAAGGCTTGTTTCCTGAATCAAACTTTCTGGGATAAGGATTAAAGAATGTCTTGAAGATTGATCAATCCATCCATCCCATGCCACCAAAACCAACCTGCAGACCATGTATGACTGGCCTACTGGCCCTAGAAGACAATTGCTTTCCCTCTTCCATGATGAAACTCATGGTCATCACTGACAAACTGAAGAAGGTAAAGATACAAGGCACCTTTCTGGGCTATCTATCCCTCAGAAATCTGTTGATCATCATCACCACAGACACCTTACAAAACAGGAATGAAGTACTCACTAAGGAAAACTAAGTGATTGATGGATTTTGTCTGAACCTTGTTTTTGGAACAGTCCAACCCTTATATGAATTTAATTATTCAAAGTGGTGATAACCTAAAATAATCATAATAGGCTCACTAATCATCCTTGGATTCAGTTTGTTAAGGTAACCAGTTCTTGAATTCCTATTCAGTAAGTTATTCATCTCTGCTCTGGCTGGTTTTCTAAATAAGCTCAGTCATACCATCTCATTCCTAGATGATACTCCATTCATTAATTTAGTACTAAGGTCCCAAAGTCCCAGGTGCACAGATTTAAAGTTTAATCACCTGAAGAGAGGTGTGAAAGATGCCCATTCACTCAGTTCTTAACCTGTTTTTTTATTCAATCAATAATTTATCATTTAATTGATTTACCATCAAAACCCACCAAACTCATTCCTTGCATTAGCTTGTTGAGCAGATTTTTGAACTATTAAATAATCAAATTGAATGATTTATTCATTGAAACCTTATCAAATTTCAGTAGCTAAAGGATTTTAAAGGATCATGGTATCTCTTGGTCTAACAGAGGGAGATGTTCAAATGGAATGATTCATGATGCAGAAGGAATAAAATCTACTTGAGGATTTTGGATTGGATCCTTAGAAGTTTTGGGGAAGTTGTTGAATCTGATTCTTTGGATGAAGTGATGATTGATCAGTTAGAATTTGATAGAGATCTATTGAATGAAATTTATTATTTGAGAACCCTCAGATTTCAAATTTCAAAACCACAACTCTAATCTCTATACTCAGTCTCATCAGCCATTCTAAAACCTGATTATAATTCACCCTATACCCCTGGATCTTCTAGCTGCACCTCCTGAAATATCTCCCTGCATCCCCTGCAGGTCCTGAAAAATCTCCCAGGCTCTCTCTCTCTCTCTCTCTCTCTCTCTCTCTCTGTCTGTCTGTCTTGGTGCATCCTCAATCTCTCCATCAAACTAATTGGTATGAGAATTACATACTGTAAACCTGTAGTACATACTCCTGGATTTACAACCCATACTCCCAGTCCAGTACATGCCACACCTTGCTGGACAGGCCAATCACTCAATCTTTCAAGCTACAGAATCCAGCTCAATTTTTCAACATTTCATACCTTGGTGCATCTCAGCCCCAGCATCATTAATCCATCCTCAAGGCCTCCTTCCATCTCTCACATCTACCTGGCCTCTCCTTCCTTCCTGGAATCTTTCCCACCAAGGGATTTAGATACTACTTCTTATTGGTCAGTCCCTTCCAATAGGTTTCATCTCAGAAAAAGAAAGCCATCCAGCCTACCTTAATGTCACACAACCACCCCATGTACTATAGGGAAATCTTAGAGGGTTGTGATCCCAAATGGGAATACTGAGTGTGAGGAGGAATTCAAGATAGCAAGGCTAACTGTAAAGTGAAAATGGTTGGTTCAATGTCTCAAAAAAAAGCAAGAGGGATGAAGTTCTTCAAATGGTTTGGAACTAGGGAGAATTCCAATGTGATAAATTTCCTCAGAAAAGAAGCAAGAATGTATCAAATTAACTAACTGAGGGAACTATCTTCAGTCCTTATAATGTAATCCAAAGGTGACTAGATACAACCTGATGGAAATTTTTCCTACAGCTAGAATTCAATGAGGCAATGAATTTCAGGAAATTAAAGGGAAAATCAAATGAACGTTATAGAATCTAGGTTTTTTAGCATAATTGAAAGACAATAGATTATTCAGGTACAAGAATTCAATCGATGGAAATTTGAAGGAACAAGTTTTGAAAAAAATTCAAATGAAATGGATTTGATCATGCAAAGAAGGGGCTAGTCCATTGATGGAACTATAAAGTTAACATGGCTGGTTATGTGAGTGAAAACTAAGTTACTTGCATGACTGGAAATGAAATTCTGAGGGTGTGAGATGCCCAGAGATGGAAGAGAAAAGCTTGAATGGGTTGTAAGAAAGTATTAACTGAGTTAAAAAGATTGGAAAGTCACTTTGAATAAGCCAAAGGTAGTAAGCAGAATGCACCATTGATGTTGTGCTATTTTTTTTTTTCATGCTTATAAAGTGAGGTAGATGTTAATGAGGAGAGCAATATTCTGAAGAAGTGACTAGGAAAATGAACCATAACCTTGGAGTGTGACTCTTACTCATTTAAACTGTCCATTTGTTGTTACTCTTATAGGATTCAGTCAATCAGTCTTCCTCAAGAGCCTTACTCATGGTTTCTTTTATCATCTACTTCATTCAACCTTTTCATTACTCCACCTATTATCATTGAAATCAATAACATCTTCTCTATCCTGAGTTCTGTGATGTCAGCTTGGTACTTGTACAGAGAAACCTGTCAAAAGTAGATAAAAAAAATAATAATAAAAAAAAAAAACTATTTATAAACTAAAGAATGAGTACAAAATCCAAAAAGATTTTATGGCATATATGGATACCCCACCTAAAATTAGGTAGGGTCACTCATTGACCCCACCCTTGAATTCTCACTTCTTATATTTTAAATAAATTAATAAGATATTAAACAAAAGTAACAACACCACTACAGTGACTCTTTGGCCATTTGAATCATTCAATCTTATTTTCATGTATAGGTTTAAAAACTAATATTCAGTCAGAATTTTGAAGTTCTGTGTCTATTTCATGGGTTACAGGCAGATTTGTGTTTTGTCAGAATTCCCAAACCTAGCCCTGAATCCACACAATGAAACCTGTGCCCATCAAATCTGAAGTACTTAAGACACCTTCCAGAAATCCCACATTAAATATTTGAATTTCTGTTGTCCATACAAAATCTCAACTTCCTGCCTGTGCAGGTCAGGTCACCAATAACCAATCCCTGTAGACAAATTACAACATACAGCTACTATAACCAATATGCATCCACCATGCATATTTAATGACATTAATTATGGACAGAGGAAAGTTTGAAAACTCTGAAAGATAAATAAAAAAATGATTGAGATCAAATTATAAAGCATAAACATTAAATGAAACAATCATCAAAGTTTTCACAGAATCATGATCACTAAATCTTTGAGAACCAAAAAAATTCACTAAGGAGTCTCAATCAAGATTTTTAAATTTTTTAAAAATGATCAAAATGAACAGAAGAAGACAGTAAATTTAACAATATATGATTCTGATTGTTTCAATCAAATCAATGCAACACAAGTTTAAGAAATAAGTCAAAACTTTAAAATAACAAATTAACACAAAGGCAGGTTTTGACTTAGAAATCATGCACAAAAACTTCAGAGATAAGTAAATCTGAATGAAATCACTAAGAATACATTCTTAAACCAGCCATGGAAAGATTTCTAGCCTTAGCCTATGATCCCTACCCTCTCTACGTACCCTGAGGACACTCCCTTCACCCCAAGAGGTATATATACAGTGCCTTTTGGTTTGTTGAAAACCAAGTGAAATTTATTTATCAATCCATACCCTTTTTGATCTGTGATCAAGTGCTTATAATAGATAAGAAAGTGATATATGGACTCATTCTGATAGTATGATTATCAATTCAAACAACCTCACCATTCACTTTGAAGAAAAATCATCAAGCACCCCAACTTTGATCTGAGACCCTCCAAGCCTGAATTTTTGCAGATATATTGTGAGTAAATACTTAAATTGAATGATTTCCTACCTAACTAGGCTTGTTTGATTTTTAGAATGGAAATAAATACCATTAACTTAGATGTGAACCCTTTTGTTAATTCAGGAACAACCCATTCTCCCAGGATACAGATTAAAAGACAGTCCCCCTGAAGAGAGGTTTCTATTGTCATCTCTCTGATACCAGGAACCTTGCAGTCCTTTAGCTACAGAGAGTGATAGAAGATACTAGAATAATAATAATAAAAATAGTATTCCAATGATAAACACGTAAAGAGCTCAAACAATTAATATGTTAAGAGCTGTTGCAAGGTTTAATTGGTTTGGTCAAAAAGTGTTTTCAATTTGTTATAAAAGATGGGCCACAGTATTATACTACTGGTGGTCTTTACAGAAAAACAACATCTCTTCAAGGGGCCTCCTTAGACAGTTTAAAAACCTTGGAATGAAGATGGGTGCCTTAGAGAGGGCTTATTCCACTGATATGTCCAGGCAAAACATCACAATGGCCAAGAAAGGAAGGGAAACACTCACTCTGAGTACTTGACCACAAAAAATCCTGCAAAAGTAGGAAGGGTTTCAGAGCAGATGGGGCAGATTTGCTCGACTAACTTCAATGGGTTGATTGGTTTTTTGAGAAATAAATAATAATACTACAGACCAAATCATAAATCATTTGCTTAACTATTTCATAAGCACTTGACTAACAATGAAATGGTGTCTGATTGATAATAATAATTCCTGGTAAACTGATGGGGAATAATAGGTCCAAAGAGGTCTGTATAAATACCCTTTTGGGGTGACTATGAGCTTCTCAGGCTGCGTAGAGAGGGTTCTGCTCTTGGGTTGAGGCTGGAAAGCCAGTCATGGCAAGATTAGCACGTCCACTTGGTGCTATCAATCAGCTGACATCAGATCTACTGGATATCTGTGCTATTTTAGCCACAGCATCTGTTAATCTGTTATGGCATAAATGTGATCATTCTGAACTCATCCTTCATTTTTAAAATGAATATTGTTTTAAAGTGGAAAGATGTGGAAGGTTGCTGATTTTAAATCATCTTCTGAGCACGTAGGTAATTTTTAATAATTTTTATGATGAATTCTAGTATTGTTTTGTGGTATTTGAAGATCGGGATAAGTGATTTACATGGTAATCCTGAATATTTGATTTATTATTAAAAAAATACTTCAACTTAGTTTCTTATTAATTTTATTTAAGTTTTATAGTTTTTAAACTATTCATAATGCATATGTCAGGTTATTACATATGCTAGCTAACCCTAACTAGGTTGTAGCTATCTTGAGCGGTACCTGGTTGTCAGATTTGTCACAACTGATCCAGGCGTGGGGATCAGTCAATTCAGATTCCCACGGGGTAGGATCTAGTGCTGTGTTCTTGGCAAAATTAGCTGCGCGCATGACCTCTGTAGGCGGGAATGTGTAGCTATGGGTACCTAGGGTTGTATAAGGATGCAGGGCTGTTCGCGGGAATTGTGACATAACACATTTCCGTGTGTAACTCTTAAAATATACACAACACTCCAATTCTGAGTGAAATTTAGTTATAAAGCCTATACTTGAAAATAAATGTGAAACATTGAAATGGCAAGAAAGTGCCAAATTGGTGTTCTGGATTTTGGTCCCTTTTTTTTTATTTAATTATTTAAAAATAGAAGGAGTTGGATTTCCAGGGTGGGGTCAGTGAGTGACCCTACCTAATGTTGAGTGAGGACTTCATTTATGGAATAATATTTGTGAATTTCTCACTCCTTCTTCAGTCAATTTTACTTTTCTAATTCAATTGTTTCTATCATATTTCTTTTCTATCATACTTCTTCTGTTACTTTGACAGGTTGCTCTGTACATAGTAGCAAGCTGACATTCCCTCACTCCAAGATATGTGTATATCTGAAAAAAAAATTCCTGGGTCTAATGACTTCTGCCAGCTCTGTAATTTCTCAAGTGTATGGGTCCATCTGGGATATTTTGTTCAGGCAACCACTCATCTTTATCAGCTGACTCTCCCTTCTATCTGACTAGGTAGAGTCTAACATCTTATCCATTGATCCTGTCTTTCTTATCCTTAAGGATCTTGCTAACTTTTCCTCTTTCTTTTCCAGATTATTCTGCAACAGGTATTTCTGGTGAAGGGGTATGTTCTCCCTCCCTTGGGTGGTAGTGTTTGATGAGACTTACTGGGAAGACTGGGTGTTTCCTAGAGAGTTAATCACTCAAGATTACTCCCACAGAATTTTTACTATGAAGCTTCTTGATAGTGAAAGGTCCTACAAAAGCTAGTCTGAGATTCTGGTTACCAGATAGGTTAGTAAAGTTAGTGGTAGAAACTAAGACTTTATCTCCAATCTTGAAATCAGGTTCTTCATGTGTTCTATCCCACCTCTGTTGGTTATACTCAACAGCACCCTGAACACACTTAACAGCATGTTTATTGGCTATATCTATCATGTTCTTGAAATCAAGTGATGTAGGATGGATATTTGTTAGCTGCTGGTTAATGTTATCTTTGGGTCATGTAGGGATCCATCCTCTTTCTATGTAGGGTGCTTCTTCAGTAGTGGAGTGCTTGCTACTGTTGTAAGCCATCTCCAATGTGGGTAAAAGACTAACCCAGTCATGGCAATAACCATCAGAATTCTTATATTCTAGACCAAAGCAACAGAACCTTCTGAGTATATCTTCTAGAGTCTGGATCATTCTTTCAGCTAAACCATCCATCTGAGGGTGATAAGCTGTAGAGAAAGCTCAGGTAGTTCCTAGTATGCCATGAAGATTTCTCCAGAACTCATAGGTAAATTTGGGGTCTCTATCACTGATAATAATCTTGGGTACTCCAAAATCAGCAATGAGTCTATTCCAGAATAACAAGGTAACTTCAATAACAGTGTCCTCCTTGTGATTAGGTAGAAAATTTTCTTTCTTTGAGAACCTATCTACTATAACCAGGACTGATTTGTAGGAATAAGCACCTCCTGGGGGTAATCCAGTTACAAAATCCATATTGATGATTTCCCATCTTTTCTTGGGTTCAGAAATCTTCTGTAGTAGACCAAACCTTTTCCCAGTGGTCCTATTGGACTTCTGACAAGTTTCACAACTTGTAACATATTGGATAGTTTAATCTCTCCAATTGATCCACCAAGCAGTTTGTTTGACCTTGTCTAAGGTCCTATCAGTAGATAAGTGGCCGGAAGAGCAGTTATAATGGCACTCAGCCAGGATATGTTTGATATGGTCTATCTTAGTTAAGACCATGACACTCAAATGCTGGTGCCTGTAGTATACTAGAACATCCCATAAGGTGAACCTTCCAGATTTGTAATGTTTCAGAAGAGGGTCAGGTAGACTATTAATCAGTTCAAATGGTGGAGAATTACTTTCCATAATGGTGATTAGAGTCTTCATATCAGAGCTGTAAGCCTCCTTGATAGAGTTGAAAAAAGATTCATCTATTTCACAGATGTGGATTCCTAGAATAGGAGCCTCAATATCAAGTATGTTAATATTCAGTATAGGAAATATATCATTATCCTCTGCGTCATAAGCAGGGTTACTTGGATCATTGGGCAAAGCATTCATACTCAAGCTATCAGCATTCTGATTTTTGGTACCAGCTTGGTGAACTATGGTCATCTGACCTCTGTATTGTTGTATGGCTATCTGCCACCTTAACATGTGCCTACTAGGGGTCTTCATGTTCATCAATGTCCTGACAGCATTTTAGTCAGTAATGACAGTGAACTTGGTGCCTTCCAAGTAGTAATTGAGTTTCTACAGAGACCATACTAAGGCAAGACATTTGATTTGACTTGCACCATACCTTTTCTCAGTGTCTTTAACTTGTCTGGATATGAAGATCATAGGTTTTTCCACTGGTTTGTCATCCTCTATGACTTCTTGGTGCAAAGTAGCTCCTAGCCCGTCCATTCTGGAATCTATATAGAGCTTGAAAGGTTTAGAATAGTCTGGATGAATCAGTACTGGAGCTGAGGTCATAGCCATCTTGAGTTCCTCATAGTTCTTCAATCTATCATGAGTAATTTCAAACAAGGTGGTTTTGTTGCAGATTTCATACAGATACTTGGTTAGAAGAGCAAAATTTGGTAATTACTTCCTATAGTAGCTGCAGAAGCTAATAAAAGAAAGAAGTTCAGTTTTATTCTGAGGCATTGGCCTGGTCATCAAGGCTTCTATCTTGATTTGGTCAGCAGCTAAAGTTAGTCCAGAGACAATGTGTCCTAAGGCTTTGAGTTCTCCATAGCCAAATTTGCAATTTTTCATAGATACCTTTAATTCCACAGTAGAGATGGTTTTGAGGACTAGCCTTAATTTCTCCATGTGAGTATCCCAATTATCAGAGCAAATGATAACATCATCAATGTACACCATCATCCATCCTTGTCTGATAAATAATCCTAGAACTGTGTCCCTCATCCTTTGAAAATGAGAAGGAGCATTTTTGATACCAAAAGGCATCCTAAGATACTCATAAATTCCCAAATGGAAGATAATTCTCATGAATTTCTGGCTATCAGGGCTGATAGGTATTTGGTGAAAACCTTTCAGCATGTCCATAGTAGTGATATATTTAGCCTTTGAGAGGTTATGTAGATCATGGTCAATCCTTGGAATAGGATAGTAATCAGCTTGATATAGTTATTCAGAATTCTAAAGTCTTCAACCATTCTTGACTTATCATTATGCCAGGCTATGATTACTGGGGTAGTAATATCCACTTGTTCATTGTGTCCTACTTTCCTTAAGACTTGTAAGTCAACTAACTCCTGGATATGAGTTTCCAGAGCAGCTCTAGATTTTGGACTAGAAGGGTAAGAAGGTCTCCTAAGGTTAGGTGGGTAAGGGGGTTTAATGGTTAAAGTTAGAATCATGTCATGTCCTTTGATATTACCAATGGGGTGATCCTTGGTACAGAAAGCATTCTGATTTTCAAGGAAAACTTGCAAGATGTCATGTTTTTGGTCTTACTTGAGTAGGGAATTCAAAGCTGCTTGAGAGAATTATTCTTGTTTAAAACTTCCCAAGTGTCTCTCATAGGTTGAATCAGAAGTCTGAGCATTAACATGGCATATTTTGAACTTCTTGTTCCAGTCTCCCCCTATACTAAAGTATCTACCCTTGCTTTGGAATACATCTATACCATACAAGCAAAGAGAATCATTTCCAAGAATAAAGTAATCACATAATCCATTTTGAAGCACTAAAAATTTAAGGTTCAGTTTGAGTGATCCTTTAGAGTGAGGGAGTATGATGTCAGAAGACCATACTCCAATGGCATTGAGAGAAGAATTACAACTGCTAAACTTAGCCTTAGGTACTGGTAATAGGTTCAGCATCCAGTTTTGGTCTTGTTTGTCCAAATAAGTTGAACCAACACAAGAGCAGAAGGCTCAACTTTCCAAGAGTAACTTAACAGGGGAACCTTGGATCAAACCAGTAGCATAGCATGTTTTACCAGAAGTGTAACTTTTACCGGCAGAAGTTTTCAGAGTCAAGGCCTTAGTCTCAGAGAAATGGAGAATCTTCATGTTAGAATTCCATTTTTGAGGTAAGTTGGAATCCTCATTAACAGGTTTTATGTCCAAGGAGGACTCTATACTTCCTTCAATAAAATTGATGGGGTTAGTGATCATTAAATCACACTCAGAGAGTGATCCATCAGTATCATCAAGTTGGGGGTCAGGATGATCATACTCTTCTCCTTCAATAGGATTAATTCTTCTCCTGGGCTGAGGAAAGTCAGGTCTAACATGTCCTGTTTGGTTGCAGTTCCAACATACCTTTTCCTTGGAATCTGAAGTCTTCTTGACTTCCAAGGTGGTTAGATTAGCAGCAGGGGAATCTTTAGTTTTGGAAGTGTATTCTTCTCTACTCCTAGAATTTTGTTCCCTGGGGAGTCTGTTAATTCTTTTGTCAAGACCATTCATGTCAATGGTTTCTTCCAATATACCTATCAAGTTAGAGAGCAAAGTTCATGGCCCTTCTGCACCTTACACTATCCTTGATTTGTCTGGGACACAAGTTGAGAATTCTCTCATTGACCTCTTCCTTATCAGCATCCGGGTAGAAACAGTCTATAATCCTTTTCTGGTCTAAACACCACTTCTGAGGTTTGTCCTTGGATGGATCAAACTGGGAGTTTTCAAAAGTTTTGATCATCTTTCTTTTCCAAATCCTGGTACCAAATTTTTCTCTGATCAATTCCTTCCAAGAATTCCAGGGTAAAGATCCCACTTCTTCCCTCTTATTGATGAACCAATCAAGAGCCACTCCCTCAAACAGTCCGGGTAAACTCACCACATCTATTGCATCAGGGAATTCATAAGAAGCAAGAGTGTAATCAATAAACTTAATAAAACTGACATGGTTATACTCTCCTTCTCTGGAGAATTTAGGCCATTCAGTGATGGGAGGAAGTAACTTCAAAGCTTGCTCTATTTCCGGTGTAGGGCTTGGTCTAAAAGGTTCATTACTAGTTATTCTGGTTCTAGGAGGAATACTAGGAGTACTAGTGAACCTGGCAGGTCTAGCTTCTTCCAAGTCAGTGGCTGGAGAGTTACTGAAATTGAACTTAAGATCTCTGAGATCATTCTTAATCATACCTAACTCCAAGTCAAGCTTGTTGTTTAATAAATCAATTTTGTTAATCAAATGAGTTGAAGAAGTAGGACTAGTTTTCTTAACTTCTTCCTTAAGTTGATCCATAGTTACAATCGTGTCTTCCTGAAGGATTGATTGGTTATCATCAATATGCTTCATCAGATCCAATTTACTAGATTTGATACTGTCCTTGATTTGTTTTATTTCCAAGTCATCAATCCTCATAGTCTGGGATTGGGTGTCAATAACTCTGAAAACACTCAGACTCAACTTGTCCAATTTTTCATAAACTTTGTCAAAGCACTTGCTAATAATGGTAAAATTTTGAGACACATTTACAGAAAAGATTTTAAGGGCTTCTACATCTAATTGTGGTACACCTTTTTCCACTTCTGGGCTAGAGAAATTATTTTGTCCCAATCCTTTTGGTTCTTTAACTTCTGATGGGCTGAGGACCTCTTCTTTTTGTGGTCCTTTCCCTTTAAGGAAACTAACTGATCCCAAGGATTCCAACTCTGCATTTAGCCTTCTACTTCTTTCTTTGGGATCAACTTTTGCAGAAAAATCTGAGATTTCTTTGCCAGAGAGATAGCTTTTCTCATACCTAGCTGATCACCCTGGGTCTGAGCCAACTTGAATTGTTCCCAGTAGCTCACTGTCTCTTTCACTAACACTTTGACTCTTTCCTACTTGGTTGAGTCCAGCTGGGGTGGCATAGGAGGACCTGTACCCTCCTGGGATAATACATTGGGCAATGGCTGTCTCTCCAACAGTGTTTTGGTTGAGTTGGCAGACGCGGTTGTTGCTGTTGTCCTCCCGCCTGACGCTATGGTCACGGGTTCAAGCCCCTTCATTGCACTTGCAACTGGAGTCCTTGCGCGCACAGGTTCCTCTGGGCAAAGATCCATAGGATGGGGCTCTGCCTGTTGCTCAGGTGTTGCGCCTGTTTTGATTCATAGCGCAAAAGGTATAAGTCTTTGTCAATTTTTTTTTGAAGAAGACTTAAAAAAATATAAAGAAATAATAATTTTCAAGTTTTTATATTTTTAATAATTTTTTTATATATATTTTGACTTACTTATAGTCAAATTTAAAGTTACCAAAACTTGGTTGGGGTCACTACTGTCCTTGGGGGGTATTCCAATGGGGTCTGAATGGGTTCCAATAAGATCTTGGGATAAATCCAAGGGAAAGTCCAAGGGTACACTTTCTGGGACGTCCTCCAGAAGATCCTGGTCAATAAGGTCACCAAACACAAAATCCACTGAGAAGGATAAAACAATAAAAAAAAATAAGTTTGATATTTTTTTGTAATTTTTTACATGGTAAGATGATAGTTCAAAAGAAAATAATTTTTAATCTCACTCTGGTTATTTTTGTATTTTTCTTTATCTTCTGGGTTGTTTATATTATAAATATAAAGCTTCCTTTGATAAATTTTCCACTCCTTATGTTGCCTCAATAAAGAATTAAAATTGATAATTCTTTCTAACTCAAGCTCCTTTTCTTTTAAAGCTTTTTGCTTATAATAAAGAAGCTTTTCCTGTTGTTGCTCAGGAGTTATAATGATAGGCACAAAGTTACAGAATTTTTCTTCTTTTTTCTGTTTAAGAAGGTTAAAATAATAATTGATCAATTCTTCCTTGGTCTTAAGATCCACTAGATAAATAAAGAATCAAAAATATATGTTATATGTATCTTAACTTAATTTTTTAAAAAATAAATAGACCGGTACTAGGAATAAATAATTAAAAATTAATTATTTAAGGATAATTCCTGGCCAGACCCCCAGTTTTCAGCTCTCCAATACCAGGAACCTTTCAGTCCTTTAGATACAGAGTGTGATAGAAGATACTGGAATAATAATAATATTATTATTCCAATGATAAACACGTAAAAAGCTCAAAAAATGAATATGTTAAGAGCTGGTGCAAGGTTTAATTGGTTTGATTAAAAAGGTTTTTCAATTTTTTATAAAAGGGGTGCCACAGTATTATACTACTGGGGGTCTTTACAGACAAACAACCTCTCTTCAAGGGGCCTCCTTAGGCAGTTTAAAAACCTTGGAATGAAGATGGGTGCCTTAGAAAGGGCTTATTCCACTGATATGGCCAGGGAAAAACAGCACAATTTCCAAGACAGGAAGGGAAACCCTCACTCTGAGCACTTTACCACAAAAATCCTGCAGTAATAGGAAGGGTTTCAGAGCAGATGGGGCAGATTTGCTTGACTAACTTCAATGGGTTGATTGGTTTTTTGAGAAATAAATAATAATACTACAGAATAAGTCATAAATCACTTGATTATCTCTTTAATAAGCACTTGACTAAAAATGACACAGTGTCTGATGGATAATAATAATTCCTGGTAAACTGATGGGGAATAATAGGTCCAAAAAGGTCTGTATAAATACCCTTTTTGGGCAACTATGAGCTTCTCATGGTGCGTAGAGAGGGTTCTGCTCTTGGGCTGAGGCTGGAAAGCCAGTCGGGGAAAGATTAGCACGTCCACTTGGTGGTGTCAATGAGCTGACATCAGATCTACTGGATATCTGTGCTATTTTAGCCACAGAATCTGTTAATCTGTTATGGCCTAAATGTGATCATTCTGCACTCATCCTTCATTTGTACAATTAATATTGTTTTAAAGTGGACAGATGTGGAGTTTTACTGATTGTCCATCATCTGCTGAGCACGTAGGTAATTTTAATAATTTTTATGATGACTTCTAGTATTGTTTTGTGGTCTTTGAAGATCAGGATAAGTGATTTATGTGGTAATCCTCAATATTTGGTTTATTATTAAAAAAAATACTTAAACTTAGTTTCTTATTAATTTTATTCAAGTTTTATAGTTTTTAGACTATTAATAATGCATATGTCAAGTTATTACATATGCCAGCTAACCCTAACTAGGTTGTAGCTATCTTGAGTGGTACCTGGTGGTCAGATTTTCACAACTGATCCAGGCGCAGGGATCAGTCAATTCAGATGCGCATGGGGTAGGATCTGCTGCTTGCGTGGAAAAATTAGCCGCGCGCGTGACCTCTGTACGCGCGGAATGTGTAGCTACGGGTACGTAGGGTTGTGTAAGGATGCGGGGCTGCGCGCAGGAATTGTGACATAACACATTTCCGTGTGTAACTCTTAAAATATAAAAAACACTCCAATTCTGAGTGAAATTTAGTTATAAAGCCTATACTTGAAAATACATGTGAAAGATTGAAATGGCTAGAAAGTGCCATATTGGTGTTGTGGCTTTTGGTCCCTTTTTTTATTTAATTATTCAAAAATAGAAGGAGTTGGATTTCCAGGGTGGGGTCAGTGAGTGAACCTACCCAATATTGAGTGAGGAATTGATTTCTGCAATAATATTTGTGTATTTCTCACTCCTTCTTCAGTCAATCTCACTTTTCTTATTTAATTGTTTCTATCATATTTCTTCTGTTACTTTGACAGGTTGCTCTGTACATAGTAGCAAGCTGACAGCTATAAAGATACCCAGATTTGTATAGACTGTGGCCAATCTTATTAAATATTGAAAAACCTTTAAGAAAAAAATTTAAACCTTGCACAAGCTGCTGTCATATTTATTCTTTTGGATATTTCACTGTGTTTATTTTTGGGAATATTATTATTCAGCCACTGCATCAATTTCTGTAGCTAAAGGACTGTAAGGTTTCTGATATCAGGAAATCAACATTTGAGCAGTATTTCCTGTGAATTTGACCCCCCTTCAGGCCAGGGGCAGTTCTGAAAGCAGATCCCAATCAAAATAAGTTTCAGAATTAAAACAAAAAATTAAAGAATTAGCTAATGTCTATGTATAATTTAGAAAAATGGTTCCATCATTAGTTACTCCTGAAATTTGAGTGAGTTCTCCTTCCAAAATTATTCACTTTCTGGTTTGTTTCCAAACACCACAGATAGAAAAAAAAAACTCAAAAAACGCATGGTATGAAGCAAAGATGCAAATTGAAATTCAAACACCAGAAAATATTTGATCAGGCAGGGCCATGATTCAATCCAATCAAACTAAAAATCACATAGTCCACCTACCAACTGCACTCCTGGTGAAAAAAGGAAACAAAATCCTTACAAAGGATGAAGAAAATGGGTGGATGGAGAATCATTCATGGTAGAGGTTGAATTCAGTTTATGGGTTTATTTTCTTTTTACTTCAAAGAATCAGATTCATCAGAAATGGATCATGAATAAAGATGACAGTTGTGGTTCAAATTTTTTCCATGTAGACTTGAAGTTCAAACCAAAAAAAATCCTCTTTAATAACCCATGGTATCCCAAGAAGTTCTTTTGAATTCCTGCTCAAAATATTTGGCCTCAAAATTTCTATAAGAGAATCAATTCAAAGAAAAAAAAAATGAATCTAAATTCATTGGATTACAAAACAATTTGAAGAAAGGCCCCCAAAAAACAGGCTCCTTGGTACTTTCTTTTTAAAAAATAGATTTTTCCAACAATATAAAAATTTCTTGAATTTGCTGAGATTATAATCATCACCAAGTTTTCAAATTCAAGCCAGAACCCCCCCTTAAATGCTTCAAGTTCCTCAGAATGAGATATTTTGGAAAAATTATGCCTTGAAGACCCCAAAGTGTGTGAAATTTGGGGAAAAAAACACCTCACAAAGGATTACCCAGATGGCCTTACAGGACTCACCAAATGTTTTTGATTCAAATAAGTTATCAAAGATATAAATCACTCTATTGAAGATTCAAATCATAATTCTTCTAACCATACTTTCCACTTCAAGAGATCCTGGTACTTTGCTAGCAATTTCCCTACTCCATGATATAGAAAAAAAATCCTAAACCATCTTCCTGATCCCTAATCTTTTCCTCTGAAGATTTATCTCACCAATTCATCTCTCCCTCTCATTGAAACCCAGGAATTCTATGGCTCAAGCCCTGCTTTCAGAGTATTACATTCCATCAAATTAAAAAAACATCTTTCCAAGGAAATGCCCATAATTATCTTCAATCATTCTCAACTTCTCTCCTACTTATTTTCAAAGTAACCAAGGTTTAAACCAAGGATTCTCATTACTCCAATAAGTAAGGCCTAGGAATAATATCTTGGATTTGAAAAAAGCCCAGAAACCACAATTAATTGTTAGTTTACATTCAAAAGATTTTTTGCTCATCTTCTGTTGGAAAAATAGATTTCAGAATTTTTTTCTTTAATTTTTTTTTTTGGATATCTATGTATATAAAAAAAACACACCCAAAAAAAGCAGGTTATTGAATCTATGGAGCCCCTCAACTATTTTACTAGGCCTTGAATCTCTAGCCAAGTGTATGGATTTAAAATAATTCTTTGAGATACCCCCAAATGTTTTCCATGAATTCTTATCTTCACCACAAAACTGGAGAAATCTAGGACTTAAAGCCCCCCCCAAAAAAAGCTTCAATAATACTTCAAATATGTAGCCAGTAAAGCTTCTGGGCTTTCTCCCCTACCCCATGTCCCCAACTTCTATTTAGAAATAGGATAAGGATCCACAATTTATGTCATCTGGAGCAATTATCAGGCAAGCAAAAAAAATATTTTCAATTTCTGTCAGCAGCAAAATCTACAGTTCTCACCATAAATGTTTCACAGGGACCATGCTTGAGAGACCTCTGAAAAAACAAATCTTTTAGTCAAAGCCTACCTGTACCGGATATAGAAAAGAAATCTTTTAATATTTTCTTACAAACCACCTGAAATGAACCCATCCATCCAAACCCTCCAAATTCTCTGGCTTCCCAAAATTCAAAAAAAAAAAATTCATTTTGATTCCTGATATCAAACACATTTTTAAATGAACTCTCTTGGGCTGCAAGGTATCCTTGAAACTAGACAGGAGAAAGAGCTTTTGGGATCCAAAAATACTGAACCCAATTTTGTTTTCTTTGGCAAAAAAGTAACAGAAACAGAATCAAAATCAAAACCAGAACTAGAACCAGATGATGGATTGTTCTGGTGGTAGTGGAAGAGCCCAAATATCATATGTAATGGAGAAATTATTTCAGAACCAAAATAGGTAATTCTAAGTTTTATTTTTTTTTAAATTTCTTTTTGGAAATATCTTCCAGAATGAGCTTATGGGAATACCAATGAACAGAATTTTAAAACCATCAATCAATTTTTTGGAGGAAATATACTGCTTCTGTGGGACCCAACTGGTTAGGTTGTGACTGAAGATATAGTGAAGGATGAATTGATTTTCTATTTTGAATTATTTATTGGAGAACCTATTAACAATTTGGAGATCTCTTTTTGTTTGAATACCCAAGATGAAACATAACAAATGTCAAAAACAAAAAAAATCACAGTTACTGGTAAAAACCAACAAAATAATGGTGATCATTAAGAATTATGAAAAGAAGAAATCCCCTGGTATTGATTTAATTTCCACTTAAAACATTAGAATGACCAAATCATTTCTAGAAGCTCCCCCAAAAGATCTGTCAGCCTACTAGATGCTGAGGACCTAGCTCCTTCTAGCTACTTGAGGTGATGAAAAGTTTAGAGTAAAAATGTTAAAAAATGCCAGAGATATATTTTGGCTAAAAGGGTTAAATTTATTTATATA
The DNA here is from genome assembly GCA_025617555.3 of Puccinia polysora. Lineage (NCBI taxonomy): Eukaryota > Fungi > Basidiomycota > Pucciniomycetes > Pucciniales > Pucciniaceae > Puccinia > Puccinia polysora. The sequence goes on from CM062631.1 coordinate 25,702,017, forward strand.
TTTATAAAGATAAACTTAAAAGGAGGGTCCAAGAACTTAATGGAGTTTTTGAACCCTCCAGAACACAGGTATATTTCTGTTAAGGACAATATAGGAGAAATTATGGTGCCTGTGGGGTTTACAAGGACTCCTTTCAAGAAGATTGTGTGTAATTTCCTTGGGGTTTGGGTTATTCAGAACCTAAAAAAAGAGTATACGTCAGCATGATCACTTACTAGGTCTAGATCCGGACTTATGCTTGATTGATGTAACAATATGCAGGGATTCAGGGTGCTGGAAGCTGGTGCTGAGGCAGGCTGAATGGTTGGATATTGATTTTGGCCAAAAAGTAATGATTCAAGAGTTTTTTCCATGATTATATCAGAAATTGGTCCAGGATCACACACTTATTTTTTATAATGGTTTGATGGCTTGAGGAAGATAGTATCTGAAGCAATAATGACTATATGAATGGATGAATGAGTTAGAAATGGATGGGGGAAGAGCCTTTATTTATATTGTTTGGGTCCCCTCATGGTACAGCCCTTTTACCAGCCAAAGGAGGGTGACCCAGGCTAGCGCTGAGGCCAGGGAGCCATCAGTGTGTTTTTTTAGACCTGCTTTGGTCACCAAGGAGGTACAGGAAGCCCTATTTCATCATACTTGGGGCTTGATACATGTTTCTTTACCCTTAATGATCTCATTGTATCTACCAAAGAAGTAGTATTCAATTAATATTTTTAAATATAAGCCATGGTTTCCTGAAGCCAGGGGCTTGAACACATTCTCTGGGGACCCCATTCTGCAAGAATATTTTGAGTCTGAGGCTCTTTTGTCCATATTGGGATGTTTTACAGTCACTTAATTGGACAGTACACTCCTAGTAATGTTTAGTTATGTACAGTTTTAGTTACCAGGGACACAAGGGGGGTGTTATATGGGTATTTGGTATCTTGTGAGCTATCTAGCACAAAGCTACGCCTCTGTTTATCCTTAGTACACACTCTCAGGGTGTTACAGTAACTAAAATATACCCTTTTAGGTCCAAACCTACCATACAGGCCCTTTTACAGTGGCGCTGACAACCTTTGATACAGTTTTAAAAAGGGTGAAAGGCCCTTTTTTGCAGATTATTTGTTGGTTTATCCCTTTTCATACTATTCCCCACCAAATGGTGGCGCTCTTTGGTCCCCATGTGGTGTGGAACAGGGCTGTAGGGTTTATAGGTGGTACCTTACAGCCCATTTCAATTTTGGGAGAGGGGGGCTGTCCAGTGAGCTTGCTGGTTGAATTGCGCAATGGTCCGGCCAGTTGCTAGGAGCCCATGCGCGGTATTTGCTGAATAGCAACTACTCCAGGCTTGCGCAAGGTAGCTGCATGACTGCTTGCGGGGCCAGCGCTTGCTGTAGCTTCTTTGCGTAGTTCCAGAGGGTATGCGTCTGCACCTGGGGGATGGGTTATGCAAAAAAGTGTGCAGTGGCTTCTTTTCCCGGTTGTGGAGGGTATGCAGCTGCGCGCGGGGCTATTGAAAAAATTGTACCATAGCTTATTTGCATGGTTGCGGAGGGTATACAGCTGCGCGCAGAGCTATGGACCAAAGTGTTCCATATCTTTTTTGTGTGGTTGCGGAGGGTACACAGATGAACCATGGTTCTACCTTAAGGAGTAACTTTTTTGGGGTGGTGCCAGTGAGTGAACCTACCAAAATTGGCACCAAAAATCCATTTCTTTAATAATATTCTTATATTTATTAAAGGTTAAGGTTTTATTTCTGGATTTTTATTTGATTACTTCCATATTTTATTTTTGGGGGCTTTATTCAGTTGGTTCTGAATAGTAGCCAGCTGACAAGATCTCTTCTCCAGAATCATTCAAACATTTAATTTCCAGATTGATTGGAAGTTTCCTATCATGGAAATAATCCACAAATACAGAAAACCTGATTATAAAAATGCAATCACATGCAGACCAATCTCCTTGCCGGAAAACATAGGTGAGATTCTGGAATTCATGATTGCAGATAGAAATAACTATTTGGAAGAAAGCAGGAATGACCTCCTCCCACAAAACTTTGGTTGAAGGTGAATTTTTGAGAACAAAATATTCCACTCGCTACCTTGAAAATCAGGTGTGAAATAAATGGGAGGAACATAAGTGCATCAAAGAATTATTCTTAGATTCCAAATCTGTGTAGCAATTGGTGGAATAAGATCTCCTCAGCCACTTTCTAAGAAAATGGGAATACCTAGCATACCTGTGACTTGCCATCATAACTTTCTTAAATTAAAGTTCCACCAGGATATGCCTTGAAAGCTTTTTTTTCAGTCCCTTTCCAGATAAGCACCAGGCTCCCACAGTGGTTTCCACTTTCTGAAATATTTTATAATTTATATAACTCAGATTTATTAAGAAAATAAATTTCACAGAACCTTAAACTATAATCAAGACTAACACCATTGGATATTTTTATGAAATTTTCATACTGATGGCTGATAAAGCTTTTTCAAATCCATGGATAAACTGCAATTTCTTTTTCCAAAGCATCCTAGAGTGGGGAAATATTGAATGAAGGGAATGAAACAGTTATGGTATTATCCAAGGGTGCTTCTCTGATTCCAGGATTCCCCTTTGAAAACTACACCATTTCCCTCTGCAACTCTCTCAAGTAGTTGGGAGTAACTCTGGAAGAAAAAATTGCTTAACCATGCATATATAAGGTGAATTATGGGAAAGGAAAGACTTACCATACAACAAATCCTACATTGTGAACTACCAGATGGTTTTTAGATTAAATTGAAAGGGGTATCCTCATATGGATAAATATTCAGAAAACATGTCTTTCTAAAATTTCAGAAAACATGCCTTTCTCAAAAAACTGATTTAAAAAAATAAAAGTGCAAGGACACCCCCTCCTCAAGCTTTGAATCCTTTGATGAAGGTGTTTTACATGGAAGCCCCAGTTGTTTTTTAGTCCCAAAAACATAGACTTGAATTCATAAATAAAATTAAACCAGATGAATTATGAATTTATACTTCCAGCCTTTTAAAATAGTAAAGTTGTGGAGGTTTGAATGAAATAAATCTCAAAGTTGAAGGGAAGGTACTTTGAGAAAATTTCAAAGTTGAAGGGAAGGTACTTTGAAATTTGGGTTTTACACCAATATTTCCAAATCAAAATTTTGAAGCCCTGGGGCTTTAGGAAGCCATCAAAATCCTGGAGAAAACAAAAAAAAAACAGAATCAAGACACACCTAAATCTTCATACAAAACAAATGCAGTTATAGAATTTATTTTAAAACTGGATCTGGATAAAAAATTGCAGTAAAGTTCCTCTCACATACAACACCAGGGTAAAATTATTTCTAAACTATTCTAAGTGGAGATCTCCCCATTTAAATGGTATTGTGATATGGGAACCAAGGAATATTAGGAAACAAGCTAGCCAATCAGAAGGCCAATAAATCAAAATAAGTCAGAAAAAAAAACCCCTCAGAAACTTTGAGAAGATTAAAATCAAGAGCATAAAAAAACAATTTGGTCACTACAACTGATTTGATGTTTAAAAATTTTTTTAGTTCATTTTTAAAAAAGTTCTAAATAAAATTTCCTCCCAACTCAAAATTCAGAAACCAGAGAAAAGAGTTTAGCAAAATATTTTAGCAGAAGTAGCTTGTAATTCAAGCATCACAACTAATAAGTGTTTCCCCACAAACTTACTGCCCTTTCCAATTATTCTGTAAGAAACTGATTGCTATTAAATTATAAAATCTTCCATATTAATTCTTCTCTATTTTTTTTCAAAATTTCTTTTTCACAAATTCAAATATTGGAACTGTCTCTATTTTTTCCATTTTTTGGAAAAAAAAAATAAAAAAGAAATAAAAAAGATATATTAAGAAATAAAAATATATATATGAAATAAGAAAGAAGACAGAAAGAAGGAAGAAAGAAAGAAGAAAGAAAGAACAAAGAAGAAAGAAAGAAGAAAGAAAGAAAAAAGAAAGAAAAAAGAAAGAAAAAATAAAGAAAAAAGAAAGAAAAAAGAAAGAAAAAAGAAAGAAAAAAGAAAGAAAAAAGAAAGAAAAAAGAAAGAAAGAAAAAACATTCAATCAACCTATTTACATACTTGCAGGGTGTCTACCTCTGGTTCTACCACCCTCCTTTTCCCTCTGATTATTTTTCTTTGTGCCTTCTGATATTCATATCAATCCTCAACTTGGTTGAAATCATAATATTTACCCCTGGTGTATTCAGTAAACTTCCTCTCAAGGTCCTTGGACAATCCCTCCCCCAACAATTGGAATGTTGTAGTCCATATTTTGAACCATCTTGTTTACACAGATACTATGTGTGATTTGAATTTTTAAGGGGTGTTTGAACCAACTGTGGGTATGAGCTTTCCCAGATGTACAAAGGTATATAAAATCCTACTACCCTTGCAAAATTAAAATATCAAGCATGCTGTGACCAAAAAGCTTGTTCTATCAAATTTAAGATCTTACACAGAACCTAGAAAGGAGGATAGTAAGATTATGAATTTTTGAAACTATAATTTTTAACAGAAAGCCTTGGTCAAGAGAGCTGGGCTCTCCCTTTCCAAGAGGACAAGCATGATGTGGTGTAAGATTGTGGATGTTTACCAAGATTTTCAAAAATTCTCTGCTAGTTTCTGGGTGATAAATCAATTTTATTTTTTTAGTTTTCCACTCTGTAACTAGTATCCAAATATCTTTCCTGTTTTCTGAACTATGAAACTTGTTCTCCACAAATAAATTCCAGTGAAAATTCTTGTGATAAATCCAATAGTTTTTGAAATAACACACACTCTGTAACAGTGGCTTGATAATAATAATATCAGTTTCTTCACCTCCTGAATTTCCCCCCTTCCTTCCCTTTCTTTCTTCTAATCTGTCATACTATTTGAATTGTAAGAAAAAAAAAATCCAACAAAATACAATAGAAAATTCCTTTCTACCCCTATCCTTACACACATGCAAATCTATAATTCACTAAACCAAATACACTAAATCAATCTTCCTAGCCATGATCCATCTATTTTTACTAAAAGAAAATCATTATAAATCTCAAAATTTGTACTTTATCATCTTCCTTGTCATGTATTCCTGGGTAGGTTCCCATAAATCTTCTGCATTCCAGAATCCTCAAATTTCCCACCAATTGTACCAACAATAGCCTTCCAATCATTGATCCAACCCATACCCCTTAGTAAGTCTTTGAGTACATTATATTCATTTTCCAGTTGCATAATTTGTCATTTCCATACCCCATAGCTCCACTCACCTGTGCTACCCCCTCCCCTCCCCTCCCCCTTTCCTGAGGATTCTCCTTTTAAAATCCAAAACCACTACCCTCTGCAATCCAAAACCACTTCATTTGCAAAGGAATCCTGACAACCTTCGCTTAACTGTAAAACCCGCCACCCCCAAAAACCACCTCCTCTTCATCCATCTTCTACCAATGGTTTTAAAAAAATTCCACAACAGAAAGCCACAGAAGCAGCTTTCCAGAAGGAGGTCACAGTATCCTTGGGAGTTGCCTTCCAAATGCCAGCCCAGGAACCCTCAAAGTTTGCAGAGGAGGTAAGTTTAGTTCAGTGTGGAAAGAAACAAGTGGGGAAAAGATGCAGGTATATCAGCTTCAAAAGATGTTGGGGATCAAGTTAACTGTACTCCATAAAAAAACTTTATTGTAGAAAAAGGGAAGGAATTTTGTGCAAAGGTTTTGCAGAATGGATAAACTTGTAAATCTTTCATTGTGGGAATAAGTAGCATTTTACCTGATACTGACAGAGGAAATTATGATGGTTTAATGAAAAAAATTGATTAACAGGGACAAGAATGGAATGGATTTTCTGAAGGCAGAACAGTTAGAAGTGGCAATCATTGAGGCAAATTGAGAGGAATCTGGGGTCAATTTGGTGATGTGCACTTTTATTTATGTAAATTTTGGGGTTGGAAAGGAGAAGTTTTGTGCAAGGGTGAACAGAAGTTTCATTTTTAATATTATTTGCTAAAACCAATGGTGTGGATTTTGCAATTATCAGATAACAGAACAAATATTGTGATATGGAACCTTGGTGGATAAATGTGTGAGGTTGAGATTGTGGTAGAAGAGGAGTTATTCAACATTTCCAAGGTAAATCAGCAGCTCTCCTATCTGGTCACCAAAGGAAAGGAGGTTATTCTAGGACAAAATTTTCTCTTTTAATTCCATTAATCCCTTAAATACAACAAAACCTCCCAAGAAGAAATTTTAATGGTTGTGGAAAACCATGGTGAAAAAAAACAATAATATTTTGAGAGGAAACAAAGGAATGGGGGAATATTGGAGGAAAGTTGGTTTTTTATTTTTAAGGTTTTGTTATTTTAAGAATGCCAACTTGGATCTGATTTTTTGCAGGAAGCCAACTTGGGAGGAGCAGGGAAAAATTGATTTCTGAATTTTATGGGATAAAAGAAACAGGGTTGGCAGTTTTAGGCTTAATGGGATTTTTTGTAATGTTCATTAAGAAAAAATTGAATCCTTACACATATGCATCACCAGATATTAAAAGCCAGATAATCTAATCTTGAGCCAAATTTTTGAGAAACCCAGATTCATTTTCAGGTTGTGGATTAAAAATGGTGGGAGAAGAATGAAAATTCTGCTTAAATAAAGTGATACCCTGTGGAGGAATGTATAAGCCAGTGGGAAACAAATAAATACCCCAGAATTCCCCAATGCCATAGGAGTTTGACCATACTATGCAGGCTTTTGAGTGGTCCAGGAACTCCTAAAACACTCAATTCACTTGTTTTGTGCAAAATTTTGAGCCAGTGGAGAGGATTACCAAGGAAAGAATAGTGGGATTCAAATTTGATCCACAAGCATGATTGTTTGGCATGGGAAAAATATTTTCAATACAAAGAAGAAATTTTGATATGTAAAATATTATTTCTTGGAAGTGGGCAGGGTAATAGCAGTGGTGGTAGTAGGAGGTCAGCTGGAAGGTTTTTGGGGAATCCTGGGGGATATAAATCAAATTTGGGATGGATGTGGTGCCTATTTATAGAAAAAACCTCAAGAGAACCACACCAGCCAAGCTGTGGTACAGGAATTCATCAAAATTCAGGAGAGGAGATTCTGATCCATAGGCCAATGGCAGGTTCTGCAAAAGGAAGGAAATTACCTGAGGAGGCACTGTCACAACTGCCCCAGATGTGCAAGGGCTTGAGGGCACAGGCACTACTGTTCATGGAAATCAGGATTGAGATAGGAGATAGATTTCAATGAGAATGATGCGTAGATTAATGAAAAAGGATAAGAAGAGGAGTCCAGGAGTAAGGCTCTGAAGGAGGTTGAAAAGTGAATCCCATAAGAGTACCACAAGAGGGGCAGGTGAGATGAGTATGGTAGTTTGATTGTATTCCTTGTGCTGAGATGACACCTATTGGAAGAGGGAATAACCAATAAGAATTAGTATACCAATTCCTTGAGACAAATTAGTTGAATTAGTCCAGGAAGGAAGAGAGGCCAGTATATGTGAGAACTGAGAGGGAGGCCTTGAGGAGGAATTACTCGTGCTGGGGCTGGGATGCCCCATTTCATTACATTTTGACCAATTGGACTGGAGGCTATGGCTTGAAAAATTGGTTAATGGCCTTTCCAGAAAGGTGTGGTATGTACTGAGCTGGAGTATGGGTGGTCGAGCCAGGAGTATGAACTATGGGTTTACATTATGTAAATCTCATACCAAATAGAATAGAAGGAGAGATGAGGATGCACCAAGCCATAGAGAGATAGAGTGTGGGCCTGGGAGATTACCTAGGATATGCAGGGAATGTAGGAGGATACTTCAGGAGGTACAGCATGTGGATCCAGGGGTAGAAGGTGGATTTTACTGAGGCTTGATCCTGGCTGAGATTTGAGTGTGGCTGAGGAGACTGAGTCAAGTTGTGGTCATGACAGGCACAATCTGTTGTCTTGCAGTGCCAATTTTTTTATGGGTATTTTTCAGGTAAAACAAGAAAAGAGGATATGAAGATCAAAAAATTTAGGCAGACCGGGCTATAATCATGCCAAAAAAAATGTCTCAAAATTCACCAAAGACTTGAGCACTTTTGTTTCTATTATAACACCAACAGGCCTTCTTTTTAATTCTGGGAAGGCATGAAGCCATTTCAAGTTTCTAAAGGGGTGCCTGGTGTGTGAGAAAAGACCCTTTGATAGCATGTTAAGCCCCCAAAGGCCTGTAAAAATTAATGGAAGACTTGGGGGCTAGAATGATGCCTCCAGACCCCCTGTGGGGTCTGTGTGGGATAGATGCTTTGTAGAATTCAATGATGGACACCAATTGAGTTAATTCAATATGTGAAAATGCTGTAAATATCAATTTTTTGCAAGAAACTCAAATCTAAACTCAGATTTGAAAAAAATTTTGTCCAATGTAAGAAGAATGAGAAAAATGATAATAATTCATTTTGTTTACAAAAGATGAAATATTTATGGTGGAGCATAAATACCTTTGGACCAAACACAAAAAAACATAGGGAAATCCTGAAAATAACTATTTCATGATTTTAATTTGAATATTTAGAAATACAAAAAAAATAATATCATCCATTACATTATTAATCATAAAAAATATATAGTGAATATTTCTTTGAAGAAAATTCATGATTTGTGATGGATTTTACATAAATCTGTACCAAGAATTAAAGATTATGAAAAAATACTAAAAATAATTTTTTCAAAAGGAGAATTAATTTTTTTTAAATATTAAAAAAAGGGTTTCATCAATTACAAAAACAATAACATAAAATGAAAAAATTGGTCTTTTTGAATAAGAGTTGAAATTTCCAGTGAGCTTTAAATACCTTACAAAAAACATGAAAGGATATAGAAAAACTTCATATACACCCAGAATCTGATGGGGATTCAATTATTTCAAAATATTCAAAAAATAATTCATTGAGTAGCATAATTAGAATATGAAATAAATAGTTGATTTATTTTAATAAAAATTACAATTTGTGACGGAATGTAAATTTATGTTACCAAAAATGAAAAAATATATATAATTTCAATGTGAAAATAATTTAATCAGAATAATTCAAGTATTATCAAAAAATTACAAAAGAAAATTTATCAAGTGCATCAATGATCAAAAAATATCAAAATTTGTGTTTTTTCAATAATCAATTTTCTACATTTAATGTTTTCATTTGTGTACTTGATTGAACCTTTGTATAAATTTTGAAACATATTTCAATTCTCCTCATTAAAAATATGTATGCAGATTTTCTATATTTTTTATGTTTTTGTGGCAATGGTATTCAAATTCCATTAGAAATATTGACTTTTATTCAGAGAAATATCCTTTTCATATCTTTTTTAATTATTTATGTACTGGATAATATTTTTGTTTGCATTTTCAAGCAAATTTGAATTCCCAGAATGAAATAGGTATATGTAGGACTTTTTGTTGTTTCTTATGTATGGTGCAAAGGTATTTATGTTTGACCAGTTATATTTCATTTGGTGTAAACAAAGTGAGTTACTGTCATTTTTCTCATTTTTCTTAAACTGGATGAGTTCCTTTTTTAAAGCTGAATTTAGATTTGAACTTCTTGAAAAAAATTGATATTTATGGAATTTCTAAAGATTTGATTAACTCAATTGGTGCCCATCATTTAATTCTCCAAAAGGTTCTACCACAGACAGACCCCACAGGGAATCTGGAGGCCTCAATTTAGCCGCCCAGGGCTTCAATTAATGTTTACAGGCCTTTGGGGGCCCAACATGCAATCAAATGGTGTTTTCTACCACCCCAGGAAGCCCTTTAATACTTAAAAAGGCTACACACCTTCCTGGAATGAAAAAGAAGGCTTGTTGGTGTTATAATAGCAAAGAAAGTGCTATAATGAAACCAAGGATGCCTGTTGGTATCATTTTAGCAATTATTTTGCTTAAATTAAGTCTTTGGAGTTTGTTAGTTAATTTTTTTGGTGTGATTAAATCCTGGCCCAATTTTGAAAAGACAGGGAAACAACACAACAGAGGCAGGCAATTCAGAAACAAGAGCAGGATCTGATGAGGCATGCAATTGCTTGGAAAATGTGTGGAATAAATTTGAGGAGACCGGGGACAGCGGAGTAGTTGTGGCAACTGATCCAGAGATTAACTGCAAGGGATCAATAAGTAAGAAGCTGAGGGTGACATTTGATGGGGGGTCTACCTTGAAAAATACAGGTAAGTAGTTGGATTTAATTTTGGATTCAAAAAAAATTGAGCAGAGTTGGAAATGGGAAAGTAACCAGGAAAGAGTGGAGGAGGCTTAATTAATTTTTTTTGGAGAGAGAGAAAGAGAGAGTCAAATATATTTTTTTTTTTGTTTCAATCTTAGGGCTTGAGGAATAGGCTGTTCAGATTGCATAGTTGTCTAGAAGGAATTTTAAAAATCAATTTTTGGTTCAGAATCATACTTGGTTGACATGATTGAACCCAATTTGCTTGATTTACTCCTTCCATCCCATGCTTCAATTGGTGAAATGAATATAATCCTTGGAAAAAAGGCCAAAAAAAGAACTTCCTTTTCAGACTTGCATTATGAAAAAGTTAGCAAGAAAGATTTTCTGATAAATTGCTTTCTTTTCCAAGATAACCAAATATCACAAGCTAGATTAAGACCTGAATATGTCCCATTGAAAATAAACCAATTTTTACCACTACCAAAACCACTCCTGTGATGGCAAAAATGACAAGTAAGAATAATTTTGGCTGTTGTCTTTGATAAAAAAGAATTTTTTTTGTTATTTTTTTGCTTATTTTTCATTTTCTCTTTCTTAATTCCTGTTTTGTATTCTTTCATTTTTACTTGTATTCTGTTTTTCTTCAAAAAAGAAAAGATTCACTTACCTATAATGCTTCCTTATTTTCCTGTAAATTAAGAGAAAATACATTTTGCATTTGAAATGAAAATTGTTGTGTTTTTCAACAATTTTTTTATACTCAATTCTACTACCAAAAAAAATCTGGGGTTCCAAAATTGAAAGGCAGAAAGCCAACCCAAAATTTCAGGAAAAAGATAATATAACAGTGGAAATCTCCTTTTTTAGGCTTTTTCACTTCTTTTTCATCATAGAACATGAATAAATGGTTAAAATGAGGCCAAAAACACAATTGGTGACAACAAATAGAAAAAATAGGACAAAAAATACATGTAACGAAGGAAAAAGAATCTGAAAATCTGTAGAAGAATTACCAGAAACCTGGACAGTTTTCTTGAAACTGATAGTTTGATTTGAGAGAGAAAAAAGAAAAAATTCTCTGGGGGGAGGAAACCCCCCCTTCTTCTGGATGTTGACCAGGGAGCCACTTCATGACAACCATCAGAAATATTTTTAGACAAGAAGCTTAAAAAAAGGAGAGATTTCTTTGCAACAAAATGTGTGAGGTAGAAATCAGTAATTATTAATGAAAGAGAGCAGAATCCTGAAATAGTATGGTTGCTTTGAAGAATAAAAGGAAAAAAGGGCTGGAAGCGCAACTTAATACTGTAGATTCTACAAAAAATAAATTAAGGACTTTGATTTATATATGAAAAAAGGGTGCAAAAAAGCCCTTCCTCCTTTAGAGATTTAGTGTGTACCTACTCTCAAAATGGGTTGATCTCCTCCCCAGCCAACTAATGTCTTACAGGCCATTGGACCAGACTTTCAACATGATCATAACCCTGCTAGCTGAATAGGATCAGCTCAAATCCACCATTGGTTTTCCCACAATCCCCTACAACTTTTAGTGACACAGAATGGGACATTGGTGAGGCATCATAGCTAGGGGACACAGACCAGGTATTAGTATCCTGCTCTGGGTCACTGTCAACCCGTGGGTGACAGAGAAACAGCCAATTACCATGGGAAATCCAAGTTCTAACACCCACACCTTGGAAAGATGCTGGAATCCCTACAACAAGTAAAGAAACAACAAACAATGAAAAAAACCCACCCATCACCATGCACCCATGAAGGGAAAGGATACATGAGAAAAGCCCACCCAATTGGCAATATAGGGTAAAACAGTTTAGAGATGAGAGATTCAAAAAAAATTGGTGCAACATGAGAAAGAAGAGGGCAAAGACAAGTGGAGACAAAAGGAAGGAGGAGAAAAGCAAATAGTCATGGTATTGATCTTTACTGCCATCATGACTGTAGCCACCACCATCATCATAGCTGTATCCAGAACCAGCATTGTTGTTGTCATAGAAGCCTCCATTATCATAGTAATCACCATCATCAATAAGATCATCAAATCCATCATCCTGATCACCAAAAGTATCAATGTATTCACTGTAACTGTGGCAGCTGTGTGCAGATTTGGACTGACCCAGTGATGGAGAGTATAATCATTCCTGCAGTTGTTCCAGGTAGTAAGATAAGGGCAGAAGGGGTAGAGGCAGCAGAATTTCTGGTGTTCCTTCTGATTAGAGGGATAGAGGCCTGAGTGGCTGTTGATCTTTCTCATCAGAGTAAGGGGATAATGATTGGTCCAGGTAGGGAGATTGTGATTGAAGAGGAGGTAATGATTTCTGAACTTGTCCTTCATCTGAGCAGGGAGATGTTGTTCGGAGAGACTGGATATCATTTTGAGCCTCACAAACTGTTTGGGCAATATCAAATTCTTGGTCAGGGGACTTGCTTGCATTTTTTTCAAGGATGAATTCAACAGATGAACCATTATCTTCATGATCTTGAGAGTAATCTGATGTGTGATCATCATCTGTTTCAAAATGATTGGTAAGAGAAGGGAAAGTTATGGGAGGGACTGAAACATGATTGGCATGCTTGGAAATAATTCCACAAGTGTATTGTGTATTTCCAGGAACATCTAGGTGGGTCTCCTGAAGCTTTGTACCCAGACCTGCTTTTGATGCAAGATGCTGCCTCTTCCAAGCCTGAGAGAAAGAAGTAAGACCTTGTTGGCACAATATGTGACCATATCTGGAGCGTCCTGGTGTAAGTTCATGAGGATAAACATGGATATTGTGAAAAGAAAAGGGAACATGGGGCTGGTTATGTTGGAGGAAAATTTGCAGGTCATTGAGGAAAGAGAAAACCTGCTCCACAGCAGCCTTGTGGTTGTTTGAAATTTTGAGGGCAAGAAAAGGGAGGGTGGAAGGGTAGAAGTGAGGTATTTTTGAATTGAGTGTCAAAAAAGAAAATTGGAGATCTTCAGCGGAGCTGGAATCGGCACAGAGGGCTCATAACCTGTAGTGACACAGAATGGGACATTGGTGAGGTATTGTAGCTAGGGGAAACAGAGCAGTTATAAGTATCCTTCTTTGGGTCACTTCCAACCTGTGGGCAATAGCAACACAGCCAAGTACTATGGGGAATCTAAGTCCCAACACAAATCTCATCTCATCTGCTCACCAATTGATATAAGTAACATATTTTAGCCTCTAAACATTATTGTGGGAGGTCACATCTGCTGATTTGGATCATCTGCACCTCCATGGTGGGCTAAACCATGAGGCTAGGGTCAAATTGGCTAACATTTGACACATCTAGACAGAGAGGTAGAGAGGGATTGTAGAGAGAACAGTAGCATGATGACTTAGGGTTCCATGGTCACTCAAAACCATAAGTAAATTACTATTGGCTTGTCCTCCAAAGGGTAGTTTGGATAGCAAACCAGTTGCACTCCCCTTCCCCCCCAAAAATAAGTACTCACGGCCCCTGAGTGGAGAGCAGGAAAAATTGGTTTGGTTGTGAGTACTATAGTACAATACTTGTGGGTTCCCACATGGATGTCTTTGCTATAATGTACAAGTCCAGGTAACCAATCAAGCCACCCCACCAACTAGCCAACATAACAGGTGCACCAAGGCATATTTGATCAACTAACAAGTGCTGAGACTTGGAAATCATGAAGGAGGCTCTCTGGTGCTTATTCAGCATGACAGCTGCTTGTCAACTCCCCAAGGGGCTGTTTGTCCAATCTCCTTGGTAACCAGTCACCCCAGATAGTGTGAAAGGTAAACATCTCTTGCATACAGACAATCATATACACAATCAAGAATCTCTCCATCAAGTGATGTTACAAGAAAAATAATATTAAATCACTTCTGATTAAAGCCTAAGTTTGATTCATTCAAATCAATCTAGAGAGGAGCACAAAATTCACCCTTTGATCTTTTGCTTGTCAAACATTCCAAACTCAGTGGTCACCTCTTGGGATCTTTGAACCCTTCAAATTGGATCAGAAAACTCTTGAAAAACTCATCAAGTACTAGAAACTGAAGAGCTAGGTTCATTCCACACCAATGAAGTTCTCCAGTTGTGGGGGTGGACTACTTTACAAACTTGGTATAGTGTGTATTTCATCCTGGGGCAGGCTCAGGAGGGACCACACTCTTGTATGGTTGTAGTTTTACTGTGACCAGTTCAATGAACTCTCATATTGTGTGGCAGAGTAGAAATGAGACTGCTGGAGAACCAATTGTGGTCCACCTCACATAGTAGGCCAGGTAACAGAATTTGGACTGTCAGAGACCCAAGTGTGGTCCATCCACAAAATAGGTCAGGGGCTAGAATTTGAGCTGACAGAGACCCAACTGTGGTCTAGGTGCACTCACTCCCTCTTCCTCCTGCTGCCTATGGATTACATAAGCCCTTGCACCCCTGGACCACGCTTAACTTCCTGCAATGACTCCTGATCACTTTTAAACATAACTCAAAATTACATAATTCAGCTAGCTGTCACACAGGTTTCACAAGTGCAATTGTGTCTTGCACTAGCTAAAGCCCTTGCTTGATATTTGTTTTAGCTAAAAAGGGTTTAGCTAACAAAAACCAATTGGAAACAATGGTGGATGATCTTATGGAGCTTGCTTTTTAGGAAACTCCTTTTCTACAATTGCAAACAAGAAAAAAAATATATGTATAGGATAAGACAAGATAAAATATTCTTCCCTTAATCAGCTTCTATAGCCAAATAAACCCATCTGTTCCACCAATTCTTCCTTACCAAGCTTGAACATATTGATCCCAGGTCTGATAGAGACTACTATATTAGCAACTTGATCTGAAAATCAGCCACAAAACTCTTTTCTTTTATTTTTTTAGGACTTCCTATAGTACTCAGAGTGGCAGTCAATTCAAAAACACCCTTAGTATTCCTCTATCATATCAATAGTTGTTTTACTAAATCCCCCCTCAAGTAAATTTCAGGAAGCTATTTGCTACTGATAAAGAAAAGGGATTTGAAATTGGTGGAAATCATGTTCTGTTATAATAAACCTCCATGGGTGGCTCTGGCATCTCCCAGTACTGGAGTTGGTTCCACAAAAAAAATGTGTTTTACTAAGTCCTAGATTCTTTATCAGTTTGTTCCTGGATAATTCCTCTCAACAGAAAAACACAGATTTCCAGGGTGTTTTAAAATGAATCCAGCCCCTGAAACATTCAGGGCAACCTATGGGTACTGAAACACCAATTTCCAGTCCAGTTTGTTACACTTCTCCAAATACATTTGATAGCCACTCCCACATTTGTTTTTACACTTCAAACAACTCTTTGGCCCATTACTTCTTGAAACAACCCCCTAAACGTCTGTATGAACAAATTTGGTGCACCATGGAGGGTTTTGAGTAAGGTTGGTGGTACAACAGTTTTGGCATGCCAAATGGTGTTGCCATGGCATGCCAGCAATGTCTCAAAACCCCCCATGGCATGCCAAATTTGTATGTACCTAAGTGTGGGGGGTTGTATCAAGGAGGAATAGGCTGGGAGGTTGATTGAGATGTAGAAACAAGTGTGGGGGTGTGTAAAAAATTAGACTGGAGAAGTATGGAGGTGTTGGTCTGAATGACCCTGGTGGCCCAGTTGGGGAAGCAACCCCAACCATTGGAAGGGGCTGTGGATTGAGGGTTGGAGTTGGAGTTGGGCAAGGAAAGTAACAATGGGACTGGGAATGGCAAGGGCACTGGCCACCAGTTTGCCAAGTTAATCCCACCTTCAACAGTGAACACTTACCCACCAGCTTCAACACCACGCCAGCTGCTTGCACCTCTCAGGCAAGCACCACAAAATGGCACAAGCCTTAACTTCCCCATGATGATTCCTACTGCCTAATTGCCTGTGCCCAATTGGACACCACAGACAAAGCTGGCACTGCTTTCTGTCTGTCTACCAACTCGTAGGGGAGAAATTTTTCACTTGAAAAAAAAAAAAAAAAATGGCGCGCCAGGGCGGGGGAAAAATGGCGCCATTTGGCGCGCCACTTTTCCAACCTGTCGCCGCCAACCCTACACCTGTTCCTCTAGCGGGGACTTGTTGAGATGGGGTCCTTACACGCTCTACAAGAGGGTTTCCTAGTAATAAATCTTCCTATTCTGCGTTCTGCCGCCGTAACCAGGGGCGTGAAGGGCTGATGCTGATGGAGGTTAAGTGACCGGGGTGGTTGGGAGGCATCCCAGCGCATACCTGGCCGCTGTGTTGTTGATAGTGGATAGGAAGTCAGTGACCTTCCGCTTGTTAGAATTGGCCATCGCGACGCCATTTGGCACGACAAAATTGTTGCGCCGCCAACCTGAGTTCGGTTGCTGATTCAAAGGCAATTCGAGCTTGGCTGATACCACTGTACCCTTATACTGGGCGGAAACCATTGACTGCACTCTTCAACCAAATCACCCTGTAAGATCGTCAGAATTCGCCCTGAACTCGTCACGAGCCTCTGTACAGGCCCAATCAGTCGCTGGGGGCTTAAACCGCTCTGGAATTAATGACCTGGACAGACCCGGGTTCATTGCAGTTGGACTGTTGGGATATAAAGGTATCGTCGGTGCCGCACTGTATTAAAAATACCGGCACTGTCCCTTATCGAGCACATTCCGGTCACGGGGTTGTCCTCATTCTGGTTGACTTGAAAAATAGTCAAAATCGCGGCACATTGGTAGTAGGATTTCCAGGTTTAGTAAAATTGGGATGATTGGGATGATTAGATTCGAATTTCCCACGATACCTCTCTGGGTCTATCTCCTGATCATTCGATCCATTCTATCTGCGACAAATTTCGGGTGATTCAATCCGTTCCTCCTACCATTTATTTATTTTTGAATTCCCCCTTTTTTTTTTAAAAAAAAAAAGTTGGACAGTGAATTTTTTTTTTTAAAAAAAAAAGTTGGACAGTGAATTGAATGTGGATTTATATTGTCCTTTAGCGGTTTTAACTTCGGATCGGCCAGTGCCGGTATTGCAGGCATTATCGAGGCTCAATTCAATGTGATGTTAGGAGAAGCTCCAGACACTCAAAACGGCTATTATGAACTCGGGTGAGCTCAAAGTTACCTCAGAACCAAGATCATGGCTATCCTGAGTATGCTAAGCCACTGAGTCTCCTCGTGCGACCTTCAACTTCCCCAGGACGCTTCTAGGCACGATCGGTAAGACTGATTTCCTCAGGGTAGGTCATCAATCAAGCTCAACCAATCAAATCTCCACGATCTATCGAATCGAGAGACTGATTAATCAGTGTGTTTCTCTTCATTCCCCCCCCTTTTTTTTTTCTCGGCGGGGGGCTTCAAGGTCGGAATGTTCCAGTGGCCTACCGAGGGTTCTTTCACCAATAAGAACGCATGTGGGGCCGATCAAAACGAGTGGTGTCTTGCTGTCCGCATCGAACATGCGAATGGGAAAACGATGCCGGCCTTACAACCGACCGTTAGGGTCACAGGCTCCGACCTCGTCGGAGTACACTAGTATGTCTAGTCGCTGCAAAATCATCAGATCCATCTTTCTTTATCATCCTCACCACGCACGTATGGTTGATTCAGATGTTTACCAGTCAGCAGGATCAAAAGACCAAAAACTGGAGTATCCGAGTCTCAATCAACGACAAACAGGCGATCAGCGTGAGTGGGATCGAAATACCCCAGCTTTTACATGAAATATATGCAATGCGCTCTTTTGATTTGCTGATCGTCATTCAATCATTAACTGTTTGTATGTTCGTTCGCTTTTGACTGCCAACTTCCCCAAAACCTGGTATCTCCATCGAATCCCCCGCCTATGGTAGCATGACCTCAAGGACACTGATGATAAGAAAGGTAAGCCTGACAAGGTTGATCCTATTCATTGCGCGTACCAAAAATCTTAAACTCAAAATCAACTCGAATTGATCCGAGGCCTTTTCCAAGAACTGGGCGCTTACCTGTATCCCCTTCAACCTTCATCAGAACTGAGGATCATCAGCAAGTGTTGGGATTGTGATAAGCCTACCTCGACGATTCAATTAAGACAATTCAACATCACCTTATCTGCTCCCGATGCTCACTTCGGTAAATTGAGTGGAATCGTCTCCTCGGATCAAGTCTCTGCCGGTACCATAATGAGCGAAGACGAGGGGAAAACTTGGACCGAACCTTATGTCCTCTTAATGCCCCCGATCTGATCATCGTTTAAAAACTCCAGCGATCGTCTGTGATCTTCGACCGATGTATCCTTCTAATCGAGAGAGTATAAACCGACCATCGTTTTGGGTAAACGTTGCCTTTTGATGTGTAGATAGACCGAGCGCAGAAGAAAACTTTGATCTAGATTTCATGATCAGATCGATCTGTATAGATATAATGTAACGATTTCTAAACTGAACTCATCTTGACAAAATTCATTTCAACCTATCACTTTTGCTTTTTTTTTTTCGTTGGAATTCTTGTCTTAGGCTGTTAGTTTCTCAAAGCTTCAGTGCACCTCATAGTTCTAACTTTTGTAACGTAGTTAATGTACACAAAACTTAGCCTAAGATACAGACCACATAAACCTAACTGGGATAGACAAGATGATGCTCAATCACATAAAACACCATATGTACTACAACCACTACACATAGTATGCAATTGAACAATATATTCATACCAACAGTTTGGCTTAGATCAAGTGTAGTATCTGTTCCTACAAGTGTAATTACTGGTATTGGTTCATCAGACCAATCAAGTAATTACTCTTATATTTGAGACCCCCTTCATCATCAACCAGCTTTCTGGGCTGATGGAGACAATGGCCCTGGGCTTACACTAACCCCTGGTGCTGTCAGGCAAAACTTTCCCAACCACAACCGTCTTGTCTCATTCTTCCACCCAATACTTAGTAAATCTTCTGCTCACTACCTGTCTCACTCATGTCACCCTCCTAGTGTCAAACCCCAGATCAAAAATACACCCCAGCCCATCAACACCTCCTGGAAAATGATGGCAGCTTGGGCCAAACATCCCACCCTCCCTATTGACAAGAACGTGGAAATACTCAATGAAATCTACCCCTTGGAACGCAAGCTCCTTGTGAAGCCAACCAAGGATATGCATGACATATCCCCCTCAGTTAGCTTCCTCCAGCATGCAATCAAGAAATTTCAAGCCCTCCTCATGGATTCCAATGCCACCAATATCTTTCTCCAATTAATTGAAGGTGAAATCAAACAAAAATGTGCCCAAATTGATATGATACATTTAATGCAAGCTTTCAATGCTAGAATAGAACAATTAGAGGTGGCCAGCCTTTCCCCCCCTTGAATAATCAGACGCCAAACAGGCCTACCTGCCAAAATTATGAAACAGTGACAGCCAGGTATGCTCCTGTGACCCCAGCCTCCCCCCCACCAAATACAAACTGCAAATATACAGACTAGGAAGAAAAATCATACCTGAAGAAGTTGGTACTAACTCAATCAGAAACACAAAATATTCAAAGATAGTAATAAAAAAGAAACAGTTAATGAAAATACAGAAGGTAAAAGCACCTTGTAAAAAGGTAAGTATCAAAGGAGGAGCAATTCTAACAGTGGGAAATGTCAGCTTCTACACCACCATCATAAAACAGAGTGAGTGGCTCAAAATGCATAAAAATAAATTGGATTAAATTGCTCCAACCAGATCAAGAGGCATCCCCTAGCAGTTAAGTGGTTCTAGCACATGGTATCTGGATCCAATTGAATGTTGAAAACAAGGATTGCAGGAGGAAAATTATGGAGGAAAAAAAATACTCTGGGGTGGCTCAATTTCTTGTATCTGGTGGCTTGGCTGCTCAAATACCTTTCTTCTGCCTAATAAAGCTGGTGTGGTGGGTTTATCCCTCAATAATGCCTTAGATGCTTACAAATTTATTAAGATGGGAATTTCCCTGGAAGAGGGATTCTAGAACACTCAGGAATTCAAATTTATCCCTCCTCCCCACTTTTTCAAAATCTGTTAATGGGTCACTCTAGTAGATGGCATAGGTTCCCCCCACAATGTGGAAAACAGGGTAAAGCTCACAAAAAACCATATTGCATTGAAATCAACAGTGGAAAAGAATATTTTTGGCAATGACCATGGTAAGCCAACACAAATCTGACCCTTCAGAAAGCACTTCCAGAAGAAATTCCCAACCAAAAAGGAATGGTACACCTCAAAAGAAACTTGAAATATCAAGCAGAGTAGACCCATCTATGGCTTGATTGGAAATCTACCTCTAGCCTCCACACCTACTTAAACCAAACAACATAAACATGTAAAACTAGCCCCTCCCCCATCTAAAATGTCATAATATCCTGATAACCACACTTAGCATGCTCAAAACCAGCTCAGATGCAACCATTTTTTGGTTACTGAAAGAAACCTGGACCCACCCCATGTGTCAGACTACTAGATGCCAAGGAACTAAATCCTTCTAGCTGCTAGTGGTGATGAAAATATTGGAGAAAAAGTAGAGAGAAACTCCAGATATATGATTTGTTTAAAAAGGTGAATTTTTTTATATACTTGTGATAGTAGTTTTAATGGAGGGGCCAAGACCTGATTGATGTTTTTGAGCCCTATGCAGAAAATTTATCTCTCTCTAAGACAATGTATGAAAAATTTTGGTACCTGTATGAATTTCAAGGACTCCTTTCAAGAAGGGTTTGGATAATTTCCTTGGTGGGTTGGTTACTTAAAACCTAAAAAAAAGGGTTAATTTCAGTACAATCACTTACTAGGTCAATTTACCAGCCAAAGGAGGGAAAACCAGGCTAGCACTGAATCAAAGAAGCAATTCATGTGTTCTTTTTGACCTGCTCTAGACATTAAAGAATTATAGGAAGTCTCATGTCATCATACCTAGGGATTGATACATGTTTCCATGTCTTTAATGACCTAATTGTATCAGCCCTATGGGTGGGCTTCAATTTAATATATAAAATATAAGCCCATTAATCCTGGAGCCAAGGCCTTTTTCAAATGTTCTGAAGACCCTTTTTCTGGGGGAAAATTTTTATTTTGGGGCTGTTTTTGTCCATATTAGTATAGATCCAAGAAATTAAGTGAGTACTCAGCCCCTTGTTGTGATTATTTACAATTCAGAGGATAAAAGAGTGTAAATGAGTGCCTATTACTTTGAGAGCAGGTTGAAAGAAAACCAAAATTCTATTTAGGCTCTTGTTGAACCCTTAGAGTTTTAAATTATCCAGGAGGCACTGTAACTGGAGTCCAAACCCTCCTTCAATCCCAAGTTAAAGGGGCTCAGGAAGATTAAATGGGGTACAGGGCTCCATTTTTCTAGATTTTTAAGTGAGTTTAGGTGTTTCATGAGGTTCCCCACCACATTTTGGTGCTCTTTGGGCCCCATGCAGTGTGGAAACAGGCTGTAGGGTGTAAATGGGGTAACCTACAGACCAGTTTCCATTTAGGTAGGTGACTGGTGGCTGGCTGTTGCAGAGGCAGGTTGCCTTGCGCAACATCCAGGCCAGTCATTCTGGGCCTGCACAAGGTATTTGCTTGACTACCAGCAGGGCTTGTGGTTGGTAGAAACTTACCTGGCCAATTTAAGGTAGTTGAAAAACTACCAGAGGGGCTGGCAGTTGGTAGAAACCTACCTGGCCTGTACAAGGTAGTCACACAACTACCAG
Organism: Puccinia polysora; assembly: GCA_025617555.3. Lineage (NCBI taxonomy): Eukaryota > Fungi > Basidiomycota > Pucciniomycetes > Pucciniales > Pucciniaceae > Puccinia > Puccinia polysora. Next base: position 25,723,914 of record CM062631.1, read on the forward strand.
TGGGGCTGGTGGTCAGTAGCAACTGTTGCAACCAAACTTCCTGGACCATGCAACTACATGAGGGGCTGGCTGCCTGGCCTGTGCTACAGGCAGACCATAGCTTGTGGTGGCCTCTGCAACTTATGGCAGTCATGCCAGCTGTGTGCAGGCTTGTGACAGAGGCCCCACTTTCTAGAATGAACCTTTGATTTGGGGACCTGTGATTGACCCACAGGGACAAGAGAGCAAAATAGTGTGAAACAGGAGTCTTACTCTGGATTTTTGATTCTTTCCACTTTGCCTGGTTCCCTCTCAAACATTCTGGTGTGTTATTGGGGTGAAGGTGGAAACAATTGTCAGCGGGGTGATTTGAATCCTGTTTGGGATTATAAAACCCTTTGCAGCATTGATTTGATTTTTTCTTTGTCTTGGTATTTGAATGGGTGAGGGCCATCTCAGTCTTGGAGGTGGAAAAGGTTGCCTTATCCTGTGACTTGAAATTTTTGTTGAGCTGGGTGAGGTGATTGAATATGTAGTTGAATTAGAGTTATTTTTTTGGCGTTTGATGTTGTTTAGCAAGTCTGAAAATTTGAAAAGAAGGAGGTACACTATGATGTTGGAAGGGAGCAAGATGCCAACATTGATCATTTTCTTGATTGACACCTTTGCTTTGGTGATAAACCCATTTATGTTGTTGTAATTGAAGCTGAGGTACAGGAATTTGTTGAAGATCCTTGCTTGGTTAGATGCCTGGCTGGATGCAAATTTATTTTTTATTGTTTTCCAAAGAGCTTGAGAAGATTTCTCATTTTCAATTGTAACCACGTTTTCATGAGTTAAGGTGTCAAGGCTTGAGATGATTAGCAGCTTCATCTTGTTTTTCAAGTCCGGCAAGATTGGCAAATGTGGATGATTGAGTTCCCTGGCACAGCCTTGAATGTCCAAAATTGTGTCCATCTTGTCTTTCCAGACAGAGTAATTTTCTTTGGTGAGTTTTGGTATAATTTTGAGAGCTGCATTGAGAATGGCTTTGAAAAACCCATTTTAAGCTGCATTTGAGGTGGCCATCCTTCCAGTTGGTTGGTCAAAAAGAAATTTTGGCTTTTGACTGTAAAGTGATGATGATATTCAACTGAAAGTATGAGAAGACAATCTTATGATCTCAGTGCAGGCACAGAGGTTTTGAAGAGGATTCAAGAATTGAGTTTCTGAGTTGACTGGGCAGGCAACTGGTCTTGATAAGTGTTAGAGATCTTTGGGTAGAGCAGATGAAGATTGAGAGAGATCTCACCAGGCATGGCATAGGATGGGCAGTTGATTATTGGTGACCTGATGGTTTTTTTGAGTTATTGAGATTGACTTTGCGTTTTTGTTGCCATGAATGATGTTGCGGGTTGTTTTGAGCAAGAATTGAAGAAAGAAAAGAGGAGAGAAAAAAAAATTAAAGGGGAAAGAAAAGAGATAGGAAGGAAATGAAACAAGGCAAGGAAAGAAGGAAGGATAAGGAATGAGATGAGACAAGGGACAAGGAATGGGATGAGACAAGGGAGGAAAGAAAGATGCCCAAGGATCTACTGATTCAGAAATGAATAATGACAGTGAGTTATGTTGGTTAGTTGAGCAGGATGAAGTATCCACACTCAAGAAGAGGAGGTTTTTGTCTGGGTTTCAGTGACAGTTTGAAAATAGCTCCTGAAGCCTCCCATACATGATAAAGGCTCAGAAGAGTGCTCAGAAACACCCAAGCAAGTAATTTTCCACCATTCCAAGCACCCAAGCCATACATTTTTAGTTGCCAAACAATGCATGCACCTTCCAAGCATGTCTCATGTCTCTATCTACACATACTCAACTGGGACAGCATGCAGGTAGTTCCTGCATCATTGATTAAATAAAAGATAAGGGCTAAGAATTTTCCTCAGAAACACCCAGCAAAGGAAATTTTCACCACTGAAACAATACAAGTCATACAATTTTAGCTACCAAATAGGGCTTGCAGCTGCCAACCATGTTTCATGCTTTTCCCAAACATCAAAATTAACTCAAGCTGCAGGGAAATTTTGCAAAATTTTATATACAATATAAGCACCCAGAAGCGTCCACAACTCACCAATTTTAGCCTTTTCATCATATTTTTGCCTGTCTATCAAAATTTATACTAAAAAAATATGGCTATCTCTTGGCTTGTTTCACATGTTTTCTCATTGGAATTATTTCCTCATGTAAATTTTCCCTCCTGTGCTTCAAAATTACAGAGAGATTTTCAGAACCTTCCTCAGGGGGGCCTTGAGAGTTCCCTGAGAAATTATTTTTCTATTGAAGGGGGCTCTTTTTTCCTATCCAAGTTGTAGACTATCAGACCATGGCATGAATGGCATGGTATGATTTATGCCCAAACTAACTAGTAGCAGATTATCAGTGAACCAGAATCAAGTTGAAATGAAATAAAGGATAAAACAAAAAATTATTATTGAACATTTGAGCCAACCTCAGGTGTCTTGTGTTAAAATACATATGCACTTACGTGTGTGCTACATATAAGTGTAATCCAAATGGAATGCACATATGGGCCTCTCCTGCCCATTGGACACTCACACGGACCATACGGGCCTGTTTGGATGTCACGGATTTGGGGAAATTGGCCTCAAAACACGTGAAACAGGCCTATTTTTACACAGGCCCAGTGAGGTATATGGGCAAATACAGCCAGATGGGCTTGTATGGGCATAATTGGGCCCAAGGTTTATTTTGGACATACTTGGCCAGACGGGCTGGCCTGCCAAAGTAAGGTTTACTTAGTTTTTGGGCTTGGGGAGGCCCATTGGGGCCGCCGCCTGTGTTGCAGCCCAGTTGGGGCTGCCTCCCGTGTTGCGGCCCGCTTGGGGCTGCTGTTTTTTCCTTTGGCCTGTCTATGGGGCCCAACAGCCCCCGCGGGGCCATCATTGCGGCTATTGAGCCAATTTTGGCCGCCGCGCTGGGTGGCGGCCAGCTGTTGGTGCTGCAAGGGCCAGGGCCAACGGCCCCAGCTCCCTTGCCTTCCCTAGCCTTCCATTGCAAGGGGGAGGTGGAGGAAGCTGGTAGCAACCAGCTTGCCACCCAGGCTGGTTGCATCAAGTCAACTGACGGTGGGGGGGAATTGACCACCCCCCCACCAGCCCTAGGTGGTTAGGGCAATGACAAGGTAGCTGGTTGCAACAAAGCAACCAGCGGTGGGGGGGACCTGACCACCCCTCCACCATCAAAGCAAAGGGGCTCTCTCCCCCCCCTTTACCAAGGGGGAGGAGCAACTGGGCTGAGGGGATCTGACCACCCCCCAGCCCACCATTCTATGACAACACCCTGGGGGTATTAACCCCCAGGGCCCCTGGTAGGGGGATTTGACCGCCCCTTCCAGGGATCTGTGAGAAAGAGGGGGGGGGAAAGCATGTCCGCTGGTCACCCCCCCCCCCCCCATGTGGGTCTGAGACCGGACCCAGGTGTGTCCTGGGTCCCACCTGGCCATTTGTATGGCCAGGGGCCGGTTTCATGAGGCAACCAGCCAGTATGTGAGGTCAGGGACTGAACAGCACAGGGGCTGTTTCAGTCCCATAACGGTGGAAACACCAGAAAGGACAGGAATAGGCTGGTTGTAAGGGTACAGGGACTGATGCCATGCAGGCTGATGTAGTCCAAACCAAGTAACAAGGCCTGTAGAGTCTGTAGAGCTCTTTTGGGGAGGAAAATTTTCCTTTGGCTTTTTGTATCATGGGCTCACAAGAGGCCAATATTTTGTACTTAAGGAGCTCTTCTCCCTGCTGTTTTCCATCATCCATTTTAATAATCCAATCAAATTCATCACCAATATCATCCAACGTATTGCCCCATTGTGAGAGCCCATCAGCAATTATTGACACAAGGTGTCCAGCATTTCTTTTGGTTTAAATACTGCTCATTTTCCCAAGCTAATTGCTGGCCATAATTATAACATCTTGGAATAAGGGTTCTTGAAGAAGACCTGTTATTCAGTACCTATCATTAATAAAGGGAAACCCCCCTATTTTCAATCAGAGGATCTACTTAAAAAGAAGAGCACAACCAGACCACCAAACAGGATTTTTTACTCCCATATCACTGTGGGAAAACTCATCCTTGGGTCCTCCTACTGGTTAAAAATCTTTATTCAACCCTTAACCCTTTAATTAGAATTGGAAGAAAAAGTCAGAAAAATTGAAAACTCTTGATTATTAATCAGTGAAGCCTTACCAATAATCCAATAAAACTGTGGATAGTCTTCCAATTCCTAAAGATATCTATTAATAATTAATCCAGCTATTATAATAGAAGTCTCAAAGAAAACCAGCCATTAATTAAAAAAAATTATTGTGCAGACTTATTTATAGTTCTGAAGGGCATGCAATTCAAAACCATCTTATATTAACTCTATTTATTCAAGCTTGGTAGTAAACTAAATTCCCCTTCTAGTTAATTCCAGGAAGCTCTTTGCTAAAATAATCCCTTATCCCTAGTAATTTTCTAAAATGATCCCTTATCCCTAGGAGTCTCTACAACCAAAGCCTAATTCAACTCCCTTGCCAAATGCCACAAAGAAATCCTATGGATATCAGAGCTAGCCCAAGATTTTTGGCCCACTAATTCACTCACTACCATCTTCAATTTTAACAAAAAAGGACTGATTGAAAAAATCAAACACTTTGCATCAAACTCCAAGACCAAACACCTAGAAATCAAAATTAAATATCTAAGAGACCTGTATGAAACAAGAAATTAGAAGTAAAATTGATTCTCTCCAAAGACATGGTTTCTGATTCTCTGACCAAGGCCTGAAGCTCAAAATCTCTCACTAGACTCAACAGTAGGCTCTTCACCTCAATGCATGGGGGATGTTGAAATTTCATCAGACAAAGAATAAAAAAATTAAAAGTCAAAAATAAAATAAAATAATGTAGTTAACTCAATGCAGTCATTCTCAGAAATCTAAATCACCACACAGTGGGTTATCTCAATTGGTAAAACTTGATACAGCCACTTCTCATTTCCTCCAAGACTTCCATGGCTGGTGGTTATCCAAATAGGGACAACTACTTGGAGTTTCATGGGCCAAACAACTGTGAAACTACACAGAGAGTCATCTCTGAAACAACCATATCCATCAAACCAACCATATCAAAACAAACAAAAAGATCAAGACTACCCTAGACTCAAGGACCAAACAACCAAAAAAACAAAGATTGGGACACCTTTGAACAAACAATCAATTGAAAATATCAGACCATTAAACAAAGTCCTCCAAATGACCATCAAAAAACCTCCGCAAGAAAAATAAAACAATCATTGAGGACACAATACCCCTCAAACAATCAAGCAACCAATAATAAACCCAGGCAGCACAGTCCAAACAATTGACAAAAAAATTGATCTCCAAACTAAAAACAATTGATTCATCTACAAAAAACCAAACAAGAATAGAATATTGCCCTCCAGACCTTACAAAAGAAAAGCAATAGAACATCAGTAAATATCCCAAAAGAGGGATTTGAACACACTAGAGAGTAAAAATTAGCCAAACAGAGACCACCCACTACCATCTAGACTACAGGGCTGTTAGAAAACAGAAACTCAACTCAAATAAAGACCTTTCCAAATCCAATCAGACACATTATCCCCCATTTCTCCTTGTGACTTGAACTGAAGATAATTTTTCTGTTACTGATTTTAATCTCAAATCAATTATCCAAATTTGTTTCTGTTCAAACTTGAGATTTGATCTTGTATCAGTAGATCATTTGCTGGTTTTTATAAAACAAGTATCAAACTCCCAACTCAGGATTAAAATCCTTGCAGTTTAAAACTTAAATCTTCTCAATTTTTTGTTGAGATCAGTTCAATTTTGATGGGAAAAACTTAAGAAGCTCAAGTGGATATTTTAAATTTACTGGTCAAGAATGCAAAATTGTTTGTTTCTGAGCCAAGGATTGAGCAAAAAGTCTTACATTCCAGCTGCAGTCAACTCAAATTGAAAGAAACTGGGAGTGGAATTTCAAGATTTTAAAATTTTAAAACGGAACTTAAGAGGGGAAGGTGGGTTAGAAGGACACCAAAAAGACCAGAAATTGTAAGTTTTTTATCTTGATAAGTGTTCATTTTAATGGTGATATTATGTTTATACTGAAAGTGCTCAGGCTCAGAATATGAATTTCATAGTTCAGAGGAAGAGGATGAAAGTGAATTAGCCTCCCTTCATTTGGAATTGGAATCCTCTTCTGAGGAAGAAGACATGCAGGATAAGTCAACCAGAAGCTCATCTTTGGTGAGTATTGATTTTATTAATGTGATTTGAATGTTGGCTAAGTAAGTTTTGATTGTAGGAGATAAAATTTAAATGCCTCAATCAAATACATGAGAACTTAAATAAGCTCTTGGGTGAGGTTTGGAATCCTTTTGGTGAAGGTAATTGCAGCTTTAGATTCATTGCTAAATCACTTGGGTATGATGAAAAATGATGGTTTGAATTCCAAAGGGAAATGATAGAATCATTCAGGAAACATAATTCATGCTATGCTAAGAAAAATGGTAGTATCAAAGAGGTAGAAAAGATGACTTGATTTTGAAGAAATCAATAAAAAGATCACCTCTTCAAAAAAGCTTTCAAAGTTAGATATGGGTCAAAAAATAGCAGATAATTATGCAAGGAAAATTTGTTTCATTTCATTGGACTCATGTTTTAATTATACTCATATTAAAATGGGTGTAAAAGAACCATCAGATCCAATCTTAATTTCATTTTTTAAAAATAACCACTGGGTTCATTTATTACTTGAGGGAGATATGATTCCAATCCCGCTCATTGTATCAAAAACTTCTCCTTTGACTTCAAAGAAATCTTCTGTTTGGGTTGCTCATCTCAATGATCAACTGTATTTATATTCCAATTAATAGAAATAATATCATTTCATCATTTGGTTTTGGTCTAACATTTACTTCTAATGCTGATCTTGGAATTCTCTTGATATAAAGGGTTATCAAATTTTTAACATTATTATTTTGAGTGCTTTTAGTTAACATCATTATGTTGATTATTTTGAATGAGATTTTATTGGTAATTCAGTTCAACTGGTGTTGGGCCTATCCCATCGTAAGGATTATTTTTACTCCTTATGATGGGATCAGCTTAACACAAGTTAAACTTGTCTTTTTTTGGTGTTTTTACTTTAGGGCTAGTCTTTTGATGTGGACTTTTATCAGGTCCACCTCAATGAACTAGCACTATTGTTTGGGGGGGTTAATTTATTTTTGCACTAGTCCAATCAAATAAGTTCAACTTGTGTTAAGCTGATCACATCATAAGAAGTCTTTTTGATTCTCATGATGGGATAAGCTTAACACAACTTGAACTTGTTTTTTTTTGGATTTTTGAATTTGGAGCTAGTCCATTGAGGTGGAATTACATTCCTATTTTTTGGAGGTTGATTGATTGACTTTATGAAATGATATGAATTTAATTCATCTTGTTTAATTTAATTTAGTTGAATTTTGTGTTGATTTAATTCAATTTATCTTTTGATATACAATGGAATGTTTATATTTCATTTTTTTTAGTGTACTTTATTCAAATATTATATTTTATTTTGATTTATTCCAGGGATTTTGTATTTATATTGTTCCTTTTTATTTCTATTTACCCATTTTTTTTATCTTGTTTTGGGCACAATATTTTGATTTCTTTAGAATTTTTAATTGTTCATTTCCATTTATTCATAGGGCTATGAATTTCAAATTCATGGCCCTGAGTTGTGAAATTTTCACAGTTTTTCTTTAATTTATTTATTTTCAATTTTTTTAATTTTTTTGAAACTTTTTTTGATTTTTTGTTTAATTTTCTATTTATTTTAATTTAGGGTGATTTTGAATTCACGGCTCCAGTTGTGTGGGAGCTGTGTAGGGCCCCACATGGCCTGTGGGAGTTGTGGAGGGCCTCTCAAAGCGTGGGGGCCAAAACACTACTCCATATAATTTATAATTTATAATTTATAATTTATAATTTATAATTTATAATTTATAATTTATAATTTATAATTTATAATTTATAATTTATAATTTATAATTTATAATTTATAATTTATAATTTATAATTTATAATTTATAATTTATAATTTATAATTTATAATTTATAATTTATAATTTATAATTTATAATTTATTATTTATTATTTATTATTATTTATTATTTATTATTTATTATTTATTATTTATTATTTATTTATTGTTTATTGTTTATTGTTTATTGTTTATTGGTTATTGTTTATTGTTTATTGTTTATTGTTTATTGTTTATTGTTTATTGTTTATTGTTTATTTTTTATTGTTTATTGTTTATTTTTTATTGTTTATTGTTTATTGTTTATTTTTTATTTTTTATTGTTTATTTTTTATTGTTTATTGTTTATTGTTTATTGTTTATTGTTTATTGTTTATTGTTTATTGTTTATTGTTTATTGTTTATTGTTTATTGTTTATTTTTTATTGTTCATTGTTTATTGTTTATTGTTTATTGTTTATTGTTTATTGTTTATTGTTTATTTTTTATTGTTTATTGTTTATTGTTTATTGTTTATTGTTTATTGTTTATTGTTTATTGTTTATTGTTTATTGTTTATTGTTTATTGTTTATTGTTTATTGTTTATTGTTTATTGTTTATTGTTTATTGTTTATTGTTTATTGTTTATTGTTTATTGTTTATTGTTTATTGTTTATTGTTTATTGTTTATTGTTTATTATTTATTATTTATTATTTATTATTTATTATTTATTATTTATTATTTATTATTTATTATTTATTATTTATTATTTATTATTTATTATTTATTATTTATTATTTATTATTTATTATTTATTATTTATTATTTATTATTTATTATTTATTATTTATTATTTATTATTTATTATTTATTATTTATTATTTATTATTTATTATTTATTATTTATTATTTATTATTTATTATTTATTATTTATTATTTATTATTTATTATTTATTATTTATTATTTATTATTTATTATTTATTATTTATTATTTATTATTTATTATTTATTATTTATTATTTATTATTTATTATTTATTATTTATTATTTATTATTTATTATTTATTATTTATTATTTATTATTTATTATTTATTATTTATTATTTATTATTTATTATTTATTATTTATTATTTATTATTTATTATTTATTATTTATTATTTATTATTTATTATTTATTATTTATTATTTATTATTTATTATTTATTATTTATTATTTATTATTTATTATTTATTATTTATTATTTATTATTTATTATTTATTATTTATTATTTATTATTTATTATTTATTATTTATTATTTATTATTTATTATTTATTATTTATTATTTATTATTTATTATTTATTATTTATTATTTATTATTTATTATTTATTATTTATTATTTATTATTTATTATTTATTATTTATTATTTATTATTTATTATTTATTATTTATTATTTATTATTTATTATTTATTATTTATTATTTATTATTTATTATTTATTATTTATTATTTATTATTTATCATTTATTATTTATTATTTATTATTTATTATTTATTATTTATTATTTATTATTTATTATTTATTATTTATTATTTATTATTTATTATTTATTATTTATTATTTATTATTTATTATTTATTATTTATTATTTATTATTTATTATTTATTATTTATTATTTATTATTTATTATTTATTATTTATTATTTATTATTTATTATTTATTATTTATTATTTATTATTTATTATTTATTATTTATTATTTATTATTTATTATTTATTATTTATTATTTATTATTTATTATTTATTATTTATTATTTATTATTTATTATTTATTATTTATTATTTATTATTTATTATTTATTATTTATTATTTATTATTTATTATTTATTATTTATTATTTATTATTTATTATTTATTATTTATTATTTATTATTTATTATTTATTATTTATTATTTATTATTTATTATTTATTATTTATTATTTATTATTTATTATTTATTATTTATTATTTATTATTTATTATTTATTATTTATTATTTATTATTTATTATTTATTATTTATTATTTATTATTTATTATTTATTATTTATTATTTATTATTTATTATTTATTATTTATTATTTATTATTTATTATTTATTATTTATTATTTATTATTTATTATTTATTATTTATTATTTATTATTTATTATTTATTATTTATTATTTATTATTTATTATTTATTATTTATTATTTATTATTTATTATCTATTATTTATTATTTATGATTTATTATCTATTATCTATTATTTATTATTTATTATTTATTATTTATTATTTATTATTTATTATTTATTATTTATTATTTATTATTTATTATTTATTATTTATTATTTATTATTTATTATTTATTATTTATTATTTATTATTTATTATTTATTATTTATTATTTATTATTTATTATTTATTATTTATTTTTTATTATTTATTATTTATTATTTATTATTTATTATATATAAGGGTAATGTTAAATTCATGGCTCATTGAGCCGTGGACATGGTTCAAAGTGGGCCGTGTGGCATGCCACATGGTCCAATCCAAGCCGTGTAAGACCCCCCACGGCTCAAAGAGTTGCGCGGCCCACCCAGCCTGGTCCAGCGGTGTGTTGGATTCAACACAGCTACATTCAAGTTGTGTGGAGTTGTACACGGCTCAAATTTAGTCTTGTGGCATCCAAAATGCCACCGGACCGCGGTGAGCCAAAAAGAAAGAAAAAAAGGTAATGAAAGGGAACTAACATAACCCATGAAACAAATAAACCTTCCAAAAAACAGGAATCAAACAAAAAATCAAAGAAATCAAAAAATGTTGTTTTTTTATTTAAAAAAAACAAATAAATAAATAAATAAACAACAAAAAAATGGGACTATCCAATGGACTATTCCTGAAGTAAAAAGACCCAAAAAAAACACAAGTAACTGGACTAGTCCTAAACTAAAAACACAAAAAAAAAAGACAAGTAACATGAAAAGCCCTAAAGTAAAAACACCAAAAAAAAAGACTAGTAACTTGACAGCCCCTAAAGTAAAACACCAAAAAAATTCAAGTAAATTGACAAGCCCTAAAGTAGAAACACAAAAAAATAGACAAGTAACTTGATAAGACTTAAAGTAAAAACACAAAAAAAAACCAGTTCAACTTGCGTTAAACTGATCCCATCATAAGGAGTAAAATACTCCTTATGATAGAATCAGCCCAAAACAAGTTGAACTGACTTCCCGTTAAACTCTCATTCAGAACACTCCATATAATGATTTTAACTCAAAAAACTCAACATAATGATGTTCAAAATGTGATAACCCTTTATATTAATAGAACTTGTTAGCTGAATTAGAATTACAGTTTATATGAAACCCAATGATGAAATGAAGTCAAAGTATATAATCCCTATAATCTAGAATACATTTTCAGTTGATCTTTGAGATGATCAACCCAAACAGAGGCTATTTCAGAAATCAAGGAAAGCTGTTTTACTAAAATGTGCAGGGTTGGAATCATTTCTCCCTCAAGTACTAATAGAACCCAGTGGTTGTTGTTTACAAAGGAAATGAACATTCAATCTGATTGATCAGTAACACCATTTTTCATTGGAGTATAAGTATCACATGACTCCAATGAAATGAAACATATAGGTCTGGAATATGTGTTGGCTATGATTTGACCCATATTGAATTTAGCCAGCCATTTTGAGGAGGGAATATTTTCATTTATGTCTTCAACATCAAGTTTTTGTTTGATCTTTTCAACATCCTTTGCACCACCAAGCATCTTAATGTAGCATGCTTTATTTTTCTCCAATTTTTGTGCATTTCTTTTCTCACTTTAAACCAACCATGTTCTTCATAACCAACAGATTTAGAAATGACCCTAAATCCGCAATTCCCATCTCCAATTGGATCCCAAATCTCACCCAAAAACTTATGGAATTTCTTGGGTATTTGATTGAGGTATTTCACGTTTGGTTCCTATCATCAAAACTAACTTAGTATTCATTTCTTAAATCACGTCATCCAAATGAATACTCACCAAAGATGAGCTTCTGGTTGAGCTTTGCTGCACGTTTTCTTCCTCTGCAGATGATTCTGATTCCAAATTAAGTGATCCCAATTCACTTTCAGTCTCTTCCTCTGAACTATGAAATTCATATTCAGATTCTGCCAACTTTCACTAACAATTCATCATTAGTTAGTAACTAAGTTCATTAAACCAAAAAATGAACATATCCCAAAAGAAAAGACTTACAATCTTTTGTCTTTTCTTATTTGGATCCCTTCTAGTCCTTTTTTCCCCCTTGAGTTTTTTTTCAACATTCTCAAACCAAGATGGTTCTTGCTGCATATCTGTCAATTTTGGCCAGCCCCTAATTGATTGTAAGAATTTAGGTTCAAGTCTTGGCTTGGATCAATATTTTGTAATCTTCTGAATTATACACTTCAATAGGCCACTTTGCTCATGATCTGGAGATTCCAAGATCATTGCATTCAATTTTTCATGTAACTGAGGAATGCTTAGAATTTCATTGAAATTGAACTTGAAAAATTCAAAAGGATCAAACATTAGTAAATTAGGAGTCATTAATCAAAAAGCATTAATAACATAGTGATTTGAACAATCCAACTTAAGCCAACTTACAGAACTAGAACTTCAAGGGTCATAGTCCAACCTCCACTGAGGATGAACATCTTTGGATACCACAGATCCTCTGAATGCTAGACAGTCACCTATTTGGTGGGAACAGGGCAAACACATAGTCTTGGAATATGACTTGGTGCACACTTTTCCATCATGATCACATTTGAACTTCTCAAATTGTTCCCTAATAATCTGAATTGCCTCTAAAGGCAGTTTGTAACCCAATGGTAAAAGTTTAGGTGGAAGAACTGTCCCTAACTTAATTCAAGAGTTATAAAGTGACGCATGAACTGATTTAATTTCATTCAAAACTGTTCCGTCAAGGCTTTTCCAAACATCAAAAATGTTTCCCAAAGAGTTTGTAAGGAATTGTTTGAGAGTTGCATGGGCCCCTTCAACCCAAGATGTTGTTTTTTTTCCAAAATGTGGGTTTATACAAGTCCACGCTGTTACAAATGTCTCTTTGATAGGGAAAATGTTATTTTTCATATACTCAAGTAAATCCTCAGAGTCTTTCAAGAAACACTATTCAAGTCAAAAGGTCAGAACCCAAAACTATAAAGAATAACAAGAAGTTATTTGTACCTACTCTGAGTTCCGCATCATTGACCTCCGCCTCCTCCTTGGTCTTTGAGACCCCATACTTTGCCCACAGAGTCATAAAGCTTCTCCATCCTTCAACTTCATTAACAAAGTGTGCTTTACAGTTTGCTTGTATGTTTTTAGACAAGTTCCAAGTGCAACACTTTCTTGATTACTCAGGGAAACTAGATTCAATAGCACAAATCAGAGATTTTTCACAGTCCTTCACAAAGACTTTTGGAAGTCTCTCAGGATCATAAGCCAACTCCTTTAATGAGTTTACAGACCAACTGTATAGCTCAAACATTTCTTTTGTTATAAAAACAAGAGCTTTTGTGAAAGTTTTCCAATTTCCTGTCATTCCTACAACATCCAATAGCAGGGTTTTGTGCTTATTTGTCTTGTAAGTACAATCCAAAATAGCAATATGATGGAATTGTTTTGAAAGCTTTACTGCCTCAGGATGTGCTAAGTACAGGGCCTCCAAGTGATCCTCTCCACTGAAATTTGACCGGTGAATCCAACTTGTTTCTTCAAGCTGTTCATAGAGTACCTCCATAAAACTTTTCCCCTTTAGTTCTGCAAGCGTTACCTTCTGCTTAGTGTTATAGATTGTTTGGTCATCAACATAATCCCCTCCATCAATCTTGCTCAATTTCCTATTAAGCTGCAATGTATTTAGCCCATCATTCATGCCTTCTATTAGATTTTCTAAGGCCACCACCAATATTCTCCTCAGTTGAGGATGCACAGAGGGATTTTCAGATGGTTGATGGTTATGTTGGGTTTCTTTGTAGGAGATTTTCCACAAGGGGTCTGCCTTTTTGCAACTTGCATGGATTAAAAACTTGCACCCAACCTTCCTTGTGTGAGTTTGTCTAGACCATTTGGTAAGAAGCTGACCCCAATAGGAATCATGGCAATCACAGGCCAAATCCACATATTTATATTTCTTTGAGTTAAAAACCGTCAGAGCGTAACCATTCTTCATAGACCATTTTCAACAATAGTTTTGGGCCTCTTCCCTAGTAGGAAAAGCTCTCACAGGAGGTGGGTCAAGTGGATCTAGTAAAAATTTATTGGTTAAGTCATAGTTTCAGTTACATGCACCCCATTAGTTTCAATCAAATCAAATCCAGAAAAGCCCTCAGTAACATAAAATGGCACTCACAACCAGAGGTTGCATCCCACTGTGACACATTTTGTTCCTCAATTGTCACCCTTGATGTGGATGCAATTGGGGCTTCCAATGTCTCATTAGCCAAATCCTTTTTTTCTTTTTCCAAAGCTTTGTTGATGGCACTATCAATGTAGACCTTCCACGCAGCCATGTCAGAATAAGGATGGCTTGCCACTGCTTAAATGCAAAACAATGCAATGGTATACTTCAGTATTCAATCCAACTTTAAATTGAACAAAAAAATTTTGCTCACTTTCAAGTTGAGAAAGAATTGTTTGCATATTTTTATATGATTTCAATTTTCATTTTACTTTCACTTTGGTTTCACTTTAAAATAACTTTGGAATCACTAGGTGTGGAACAACAGTCCCACAAAGTATGCGTTGATCCCAAATTTGGGTTAAAGGAACCCAAGTGTGGTCCAGGGGGTGCCCAAAATTCTGGCACAACTTCTGGGGGGTTGCGCACCCCCCAAAAACGGTGTTTTTGAGCCGTGTATGGGGGTACACGGCTCCAAATTGCTGTGTTTGGGGGGTAAACAGTTCCTGTACAACCCCTTGGGGGTTGCGCATTTTTGGAATGGCCCTTTGTAGTTTTCTATGGGCCCCCATGGCTCATTTGAGTCGTGTATGGCCCTACACAACTCCCACATGACTGGAGTTGTGAATTTAACATTACCCAAAAAAAATACCAGGGATCACCACAAAATTAACAGATACAGAACTTAAAACATCATAAAAACTATTAAAAATTATCCAAGTGATCAGCAGGTGATGAAAAATCAATAAACACCCATTACTGATCACTTTAATCACATAATAACAGTATCAATCAAAGATATGTGCAGGATCATCAAAATAACAAATTAATAAATTAACAGATCCTGCAGCTCAAAACATGCAGAAATCCAGAAAATCAAAGATCAGATGATTAACAGGACCCTGATGATGGGCAAAAATTGTCCTGGCTGGCTTCCCAGCTTTAGTCTATGAGCCCTACCCTGTCTATGTGCCCTGAGGAAGCTCCTTTCCAACCCAAAAAGGTATTCATACAGACCTTCTTTGGCTTATTTTGTCACACAGTTACCTAGTAATTTATTATTTATCACCAGACACCTTAAACATCTGCAAAGCGGCTCAATTTTTCACCTCAGTTGGATCAATACATCTGCTGTCCCTGGTGCTTTTTGCTGTATTCTGTTGGTAGTTCTCCAGAATTATGCACGTATCAAAGGACCCCAACAGTCAAGACTTGTGATGAAGAAATGTTCAAATCCCCCGTCAAGATACCTTTGGACCCTAACTTAACTGTTTCCTATCAACATCATCCCCTTAAATCCTCCTTGGGTCAAACATTCAAAACCCGTATGACCTACTGTCTCCAAAAATTTGAAAACTGGCTCATGTGGTTCATCAACTTACCCGGTGTTGAAGAAGAATACTTAAATGGCGCTATTGGCTGAGCTCACAGGACCCTGAAATTGTAATTGATATCCAACAATTGCAGGCCTGGAAAAGTTTTTCCCATCCCACAAGAAGAAGAACACAAAACAGCTTACAACTTACCTTTAGCATATACGTGGATTGGTTTAATCCATTTGGAAATAAGCTCTCTGGACAGCAAGCATCCATGGGAATTATGCTTCTCACATGTCTTGATTTACCACCAGCACTTAGGCACAAAACTCACTTTACCTTGCAGTCATTTTACCTGCCCCCTCCAAAACTGACACCACAACAATCTTGCATCTTTTGGCACCTGTAATTGAAAAAGTCCTATCTCTGAATGGGGAGAAAAGTTTCATAACTCCAAGTTTCCCCCACGGTTGCACAATATCCATACATCTTGGCGCACTCATTGGGGATGTGGTTTCTATACACAAGATTTCTGGCCATGCTTCTCACTCGGCACAAATGTTCTGTTCATGGTGCCATTGCACCAAAGAAGAAATTTCACAAATGAAGATTGGTTGGTCCCGGAACTCTTGGGAATCACAAGCTTTTTCACATCATTCAAAGAAACTCAGGTCATTGAATGATCAAGCAGCATTCATCAAGAGGCATTGGACTTGATGGTCTGGAATTTTACAACTTCTTTATGGAGACCCCATCAAGAATGTATCACTTGGGGTAATGCACAACTGGTTTGAGGGGGTTCTGAAGCACCACTGGGGAAAGTGGTGGGGATTTCACCAAGAACCAACCTCTGCCAAAAATTATTCCAAAGACACTAGCAACAAATCCAACCAAGAAATAAGTGATACCCAAGCAACCTGGAGAAAACAAATGTTACTGCATTTCTGGAAGGCATTCAAGGAAATTTTAGTCCCCTGAGGTGTTTCCCACCTTCCCAAGAACTTAGGAAGCACCAGCCATGGAAAACCTAAAGCAAGTGAATGGAATGCACTCTATGAATTCCAATTTCCAATGGCTCTTCTTGACTTCATGGTGAGATCAGCTGAAGAGATGGACACAAGCTCAATGGCCTTTCAAAATCTCATCAACTTTTCAAGTCTGGTTGTATGCAAAATTACTCTGACAAATAAGAATGTGGATTTCTGTGATCCTCAACAGTTTTCTGAGGCTTATCAACTTAATACGGATACATTGGAAAATCTCTTAAAAGATGATTGGATTAACCCCAATCACCACTACAGTCTCCACATGCCTCAACAAATGAAAAGGTGGGGTCTGCTGATGGCAATGTCTGAGTTTTCCAGTGAGCAAGTCAATGGATTACTCCAATCAATTCAGAAAAATGGGAGAATGGGTAAGCGGCTAGGTGCTAATATGATTACCACACTGCTGATCACTATTCTTTGCACAGGTTAAATTGAGGAGACTGTCATGCGTAAATTTTTTCAGAACCAGCAATTCAAGCTAGTTTTGAAGGATTTCAAGCTCCAATCAACCGGAGATCAAGCAGCAGCAACTGCTCCAAAAAAGCAACTGGTGGTGATAAGCATTGAGTTCTATGATGCTTTACTGAAAGAGGTCCAAAAGTTGAAACCAATGGTAAGGGACTATCAACACATTCCCCATCCATCAAAATCAACGGTTCTCACCAAGTATGCAAAGGAACATCAATTGTGTCAGCTTGCTACTATCTACAGAGCAACCTGTCATAGCAACACAAAACTATAAAAATAATAATATCTAAATTAACAAAAGAAGGAGTGAGAAATCCATAAATATTATTGAAGAAATGGATTCCTCACCCAAAATTAGTTAGGGTCAATCACTGACCCCACCCTTGAAATCCAAGTCCTTACATTTTTAAAATAATTGAAAAGAAAAGTACTAAAAATTAAGACACCAGTATGGCACCTTTTTGCCATTTTAAAAATTTCACATGTGTTGTAACATATAGGGTTTACACCTAAAATTCACTCAGAATTGAGGTGTTGTGTATATTTTAGGAGTTGCACGCGGAAATGTTTTATGTCACAATTTCCGCGCGCAGCCCTGCATCATTACATACCCCTACATACTCATAGTAGCAGTTTCCCGCGTACTAGAGACCCGCGCGCAGCTAATTCTGCCACGCACGCAGCGGATCCCACCCTGCGCGCATCTGAACTGACTGATCCCTGTGTCTGGATCTGTTGTGACTAATCTGACAACCAGGTACCGCTCAAAAGAGCTACAACCTAATTAGGGTTGCCTGGCATATTTAACAAGTTGACATATGAATTAGTAATAATCTAAAAAGATCAAAGCTTAATTAAAATTAATAAAAATTAAGTTTAGAACATTTTTAATAATAAATTAAAGATCAAGGATTACCACGTAAATCATTGACTCTGATCTTTGAAGACCACAAACCACTACAAGGAGTGTTCATAAAAATTATTAAAAATTATCTACGTGATCAGCAGATGGTGGAAAATTAGTAAACGTCCACATCTGTTCACTTTAAATCAATACTAATAGTACAAATGAAGGATGAGTGCAGAATGATCAAATTTATGCCATAATAGATTAACAGATCCTGTCGCTAAAATAGTACAGAAATCCAGCAGATCTAAGGTCAGCTGATTAACAGCACAGAGTGGACGTGTTAATCGTGCTCTGAATGGCTTTCCAGCATCATCCCATGAGCAGAACTCTCTCTACGCGCCCTGAGAAGCTCAAAATCACCCCAAAAAGGTATTTATACAGACCTCTTTGGATCCATTATTCCATCATCAGTTTACCAGGAATTATTATTATCAATCAGACACCGTGTCATTGTTAGTCAAGTGCTTATGAAGAATCTAAGCAAGTGATTTATGACCAAGTCTGTAGTATTATTATTTATTTCTTAAAACCAATCAACCCTTGAAGTTAGTCAGGCAATCCACCTCATCTGCTCTGAAACCCTTCCTATTATTGCAGGATTTTTGTATTAAAGTGCTCAGAGTGAGTTTTTTCCGTCCTGTCTGGGCCATTGTGCTGTTATGCCCAGCCATTAGTGGAATAAGCCCTTTCTAAGGCACCCATCTTCATTCCAAGGTTCTTAAACTGCCTAAGGAGGCCCCTTGAAGAGAGGTTGCTTTGTCTGTAAAGACCCCCAGTAGTATAATACTGTGGCTCCTCTTTTATATACATATTCAAACCAATTAAACCTTGCAACTGCTCTTATTAAATTATTTATTTGAGCCTCTAAGCGTTTATTTTTGGAATAATAATAATCACCATTATTCCAGTACTTTTATCACTCTCTGTAGCTAAAGGACTGCAAGGTTTCTGGTATCAGAGAGCTGACAAATTGTTTGAGAACTCAAAAGGTTGGTTTTTTGGAAAGTCACCACCTAACAACTGTGTGAATTATGTCTGCAATGATGAAGAGCACTTTGGTTGGGTGGTGGCTGTGTACACCATACAGGAATATGGATTGGAGAAGATGACCTGGGTGGTGGTGAAAGGCATGGATAATGCCTTGAAGTTTCCGGATATCTGCCCAAAAAATAGCTTTTTGGGGGCCATTGGAGACCTTGGTGTGGCACTGGGGACCACCAGGACCCTTCATAACCTATGTTTGCCTGATGAGGTGACCAACCTTGTAAGATACCAACATCTCCCTGCCTGGTCAATGGACATCAGCACCCCCGTGGTACTCTTGAATCCTGTTCAACATGATGTGTACTTTCCGGTTAATTTTACGTGATCAATATTTTCTGTTTTTTTCTTTTTCTCAAGTTGTTTAGATTGTAAACAGCTGTGTGTTCAAACTTTCCGCAAATATTTGCAATATTCATTTCTGACACAGGTGTTTCCTCTGAAAAAAATCCGCTTGCTGCTCAATTTTTACATACATGTACTCAAGAAACATGTTTACAAAGACATTTTTCATCAAAATAAATTCCTCAAATGCCTCAAACAAACTCCCCAATCAGATAAGTGGAATTCCAAGCAATTTCAAGTAATTCATTTCCAAGTATAAAGACACAGTGAGATCCTGTAATATCAGAGTACAATACACAGATCCAAAAAGTTCATGTGAGCAGGATATATGAAAGGAGAGTGCCCAATTTTTTCTTGGTATAGGCTACTGAATTAATTGAACACAAGCAAAAGCAGGAAAAATAAACATTTTCAAGACCAGATGCCTTCCTCATCAATCATCATTTGATAGCACCTATCACAATTTTCATCTTCCTCTTCTTCATTCACAAGATCCTCATATTGAATATCATACTGGCCATCATTTCTTCCCTTGCTATCTTCATTGTGATCCACAAATTGGTGATCACTTTCATTGCAAGAGCTTCCTCCCGATTCATTGCCTGAAGTATCTTCCAAATCAATCTCCTCCCTGTCATAGCTTTTGTCCTTGTTGTCACTGGATTCATCCCCATTCTCTGAGGATGCTTCCTTGATCTTATGCAAGAGGTCATATGGGACCATAAGCTTATCCCAAAACTTCTCAGTAAACTTTTTATCAGACAAAGCTTCATTGGGATCCTTCTTACCCATCAAATATTTCTGAGCATCTGGAAGGAAAGACACCTGCCATATGTCAGCATATTTTTGCTTTTGGTCAGGAAACAGGTCATTGAACCAATTGGGATCAAAGTAATCTAATGGCAGATTCTTTGGATGTTGGGAGAATATCCACATTTGGGGGGTGCTTGGAGTGCATCAAGTGCAACGTTGATCCCTTCTACCATTCAACAAGTTGTCCTGCTCAATTCTAGCGTCAAGGCAACAAAAGAACTTTGTAGCATTCTTGGATCTCCAGGGTAGAGTCTTGATGATGTAGCATTTCTTCTTGGCCAAATACTCATCATTGCTATGGGCATTTTCTTTAGATAGGACCTTGATGTATCTTTTTGGAAGATTAAGCCTTTTGGCAAATGCCAATCAACTTTCACAGAGCTGGTGAGATGGAACAAATAAGCATCCAGGCCTTGGAAAGTGATAAATTGTACGCACCCTGCCTCTGGCCTTGTGTATATCTCTTCTTTCAAGATCCCTTTGATAGTTGCCATCCTCTTTGAGCTTGCAAATAAACTTCTGAGCTTGATGAAAGTGGATTTAATGGCTGTAGGCCTGAGTAAGGAGCCCAATCTGATTGATGTAGCCTGGATTGCAGTTCATAAGTTTGTATGCACCAAGGACAACAACTTGACAAAAGGTCTTGATGGCGGAAACACGGCATGCCTTGTTGTACAATGAATCTGGGGCATTGATCAGGTTGGGTGCCCATTGACATATACCAAGCTGAGCAAGGGTGGCTTGAATATATAAAATGAAAACTTGTTCAAAATTCACAACACCTTTTCCAATTTTAATTTGACTGGAGCGCATGTTACAGACAGATTCAATTTCAGTGGCACTGATCAACTGAGGTTCAGCTGCATTGTTGGCAGCATCCTCAACTTCAGTGACTAAGGTGAACCAATTGTAGAACTCCTTGAGGGTACCAGGACAGGGGGCTTGAGGAACAGCCTTTTTGTGAACAAGGCCCCAAAGGATCTTTATATGAATGTACAAAGAATCCTACACCATCACAGATTTGAGTCAGCTTTGAAAGGTGACAGTGAGTAGAAAATAATGGACACACCCTTGTCTTCAAAGATTTTTTGGGCACATTTTTCATAGCCATTTGATGGATATGACTAGCAGTAGGAGAAGAAGCTGGTGGTGCTGATGAGTGTTGGGTATTGTCTCTTCCAGGGGTCTCTTTACTTGATGGTTTCCATTGGTTGCTTTTCCCAATGGTGGGATGGGTTTTCTCAAATGCACCTGGGAGGGGCCAATGCCCTTGGCTTTCAATTTGGCACCCTCAGAAATTCAACAAGATTTGATAGGAGTAGGGACAGTCTGGGATGAAGGCCCGACTGGAGCAGATTTCCAAGGCTTAGCCTTACTACCACCACTTACCTCAAGATTGGTGACCTTCTGAGCAAGCTGCATAATCACTTTATCCTTGGCTGCAAGTTTAGCTTGGAGGTCTTGGATTTCTTGACTTGATTGAGCCATGGCGGCCTTGACAGCTGCTTGAACGGTGGCTTGGAGATCCATGTGGGATGGAAATTTTGGATACAACAAGGGAGAAGGACTATGGATGGAGTACTGAAACGGCGGTGGGGTGGGTGATTGAAGACTTGACTGGGGTTTGGGGGTATGGGAATTGACGGTCTGAAAGGCTAAAGAGCTGACTGAGGATTGCCGCCAGACAGGGGAAGATGGATTAGGCAAGCTGAAGATAGTCACACTAGCTGACAATAGTCACGCTAGCTGACAACAGTCGCGGGAGCCAACGACTTGAGATTCTCACGGGGCACGCATTGCATATGCATATTGTCAGCGCGGTCAAAACTTGGAATTGTTGCCCGCTTGCGTGTTGCGGGGTGTTGTGGTTAGGTCAAACTATACATAATATATCACCAACGGATATCACATACTGTGACACTTGTACCTACTATTTCTATCTCCGCGCGGCCTATCAAAATAAACTCTATGGATTCTGACTCCTAAACTCACTACAGGTTAAAAGCCAGCTCACTTGGTTTCTCGGCGGTACCCTTGTATAGCAACCCAGTTATTGTCTTCCTGTTTTCTATTGTCATTGACTTCCCATTTCTTTTGCGTTGTCACGGCAAACTTGCCATTGCATGCCACCGTGGCGGGGAAAGGCGCGACCTGGTAGACCTGGCATCAAAGACTTTGAAGACAATTTATCACATAGTTTGGAATGCATCACGGCAAAAAATAGCGGTATGGAGTCTAAAAGCACACCGGTAGCGGGGCAAGCGATTGAGACAACGGTAAAAGCATGGTTTCTTTCTAATCCAACGGAATATTTTTTGACTGTGGAACGACTAAAACGCGACGGCAGTAATATCAATGAGTGGATCAAAGGTATAAACACTATTGGCTTGATGGTTTTTGGAATAGGAGAATTCACGCACGATCTTGCAAACCTACAAGAACTTAACAATAACGAGAGTATCATAGTCCGGGTATTTTTTACCCTCACCATCAATTGGGAACTACGACCTCTCATTGCAAAGGAGCTGACGGCAGCAAGTGCTTTTGAAACTATTAGGAAGAATTTCCAATTATCGACTCGGACCAGGCAAATTGAGTTATGGGACAAGCTATTCTACAAACTGACTACCATGGAGGGTAGCATCTCATCCCACCTCAGCCGTATTTCTAACGTCTTTATTGAACTTGGCCAACTTGGGACGCACGTCCCAGATGAATGTGTTTCCTTAGTAATGCAGGTCCTCACTCCTCCGCCACCGGGCTCCTCAAGAACGCAGATGCTTCAGAGCATTGGACCCCAGCTTGACCAATTGGACAAACCAACGGCGGCCAAAACTCAATCAATACTCACCTCGTTTTACACTGAAATCACTCGTGGGAATTCTTCCAACAACCCCTACTTGGTTGCGGCCGTCAATCCTTATACCTGGCCTGCACCGGAGAACTGTTGCCGTACTGGCAAGCAGCAATTGCGGTTTACCCATGAAAACCACCCCTCTGGCACACGTGCCCAACGACATCAACCAACGGCAGCAGACATCCAGGCGGCGCAAATGGTCATTCCAAATGGGAACCGACCGGTTCCAGAAAAGGTTTGTGCTTGGGTAGGGGGCACGTGCGTATATTGCGGATCTCCGGAGCACTGGCGTGGCAATTGTCCCCATCTTTGAATTGACGCGCGACTTCCTCCCCCTGGGGTGGCGCTTGCGAGCCAAAATTGCAAGGCTCCGCATCTTCGGAATCTGAGGAGTTTGCGCACAAACCTGTTCAAACGTGGCCAAGTGAACAACGTCACTGCTTCCGATGCCCCTACTGCCGCTGAGGCTTGCCCTGAACAGCCCGTTGTATGGTCTGTAGTGGCTCCAAATACACTGATAGTTGATTCTGGGGCGACCTCAATGGTAAGTGGTCACTTTCCTTTGTTTATCACCTACACCCCTTTCCCTACCCCAATTCCCCTGAGACTGGCAGATCCTCAGTCCGAGTTGCTTGCAATTGGTAGGGGAACAATTTGAATGATACCAACGCCGTGTGGGGACCGTGGGGCCCCCCTTCTGAATGATGTGTTGTATTGTCCACGCGTGTGGGGAACCTTGCTTTCTTTGGGTCATCTCATTGATGCGGGCTACTCGCCGCGGTTTTGCGGTCCGGATCTTTTCCTTTCTTCTTCCTCTTGTTGTCTCATTGCTCCCTACTCTTTCCGTGCGTGGGAAATCAAATCGGTCACTTGGTCTCCTAGTTTTTCCCCCATACCCTTTCCCCCTTCTGTCCGTGCTGCAGGGGCCCAGTCTCTTTCCCTGTCCCCTCTTCCTTTCATTTTGTTATCCTTCTTTTACCACTGTGCGCTTGGCCATGTTTTGGACCGGATTGTCAAAGCCTACATTAAACATCACGTCCCCAGTTTCAATCTCAAGGAATGGACCCCATTCTTCTGCAAAGCGTGCAAAACCGCCAAAAGCGCCTGTTGTCACAAGATTATCCCGGAAAGCATCCCACTTGATACGCCCCTCAACCTACTGGTTACCAACGTCCTTGGACCGCTTCCACCGGACGTCAGCAACAACAGATATCTCCTGACGATTTGCAACCATCACTCTACGTTCATCTTTGTACACGCTTTCAGGCTGCAATTGGAAGTCTCCAAATTACTCGTCAAAACTGTCACCTACCTCAAGAACCGCCTGGGGCGCGCGCCAATCCACATCAGATCCAACAACGCAAAAGAGTACCATAGCACGACATTATTGGATCAGCTCGGCGTCTTGGGGACCAAGATGCTGTTTACCTTCCCGTATACGCCAGAGCAAAATGGAGAAGCAGAACGGGTGAATAGGACTCTATGCTGACATACGCGCAACTTCCAGAATCCTTTTGGTCAATGGCATATAGACATGCGTGTTTCATTCACAATCATCTCCCAAATGTGCAGTCAACACCTAAATCCCCTTCCAAGCTCCTATTCAACATTGCCAACAAGTCCATCCCGCTGCACCCGTTTGGGTCAATTGGTTTGGCGCACGTTCCAAAGGAGAAGTGCCTCAAACTGGACTACCGGGCTGAGAAGATGATCTTCCTGGGATACCAGGATGACCATCAAGGCTTCATTTTCTGGAACAATGGCCAAAAATCGCTTTTCTATACCGAGGCGGCAGAGTTTCCGGACACAAAACCATTCCCTTTTATCCCTATACCGCGGAATGAGGACAACATTGACCCTTTGTTGCGGGCAGTTGAGTTGAAATTGGGGGAAGTCCCTACTGACCAGATATGTGAGGAGCAAGACAGGCAGATATTGTTGGTCCCAACCGTGCTAGATCTTGACATCCCAACCTCGATAGGGCAAGCTCTCTCAGCATCGCATTGCCCTGTGTGGCTGCCTCCCATAGAGAAGGAAATTGACCAACTCTTTGATATGGGGGTGTGGGTTCCGGTAGAGCGCACACCTGGGATGAAGGTGATTGGGGCAAAATATGTTTTCAATGTTAAGCGGGCCCCGGATGGATCAATGGAGACTCCAAAGGCACGGTATGTGGCAAAGGGTTTCCGGCAGAAACTGGGGGTTGATTGTTTTGAGACATTTGCACCAACGGCTTCCCTGTCCTCACTCCGGCTTCTCCTGGCGTTGGCGACTTCAAACAATTGGATCATCAATAGCTTCAATGTATCGGCCGCCTATCTTCACTCCCCAATTTCCGAAATGGTATACGTTGAGCCACCGGTACACGTGGGGCCGGAGCTGCAAGGGAAAGTGATGTTGCTGACAAAGTCCCTTTATGGTACAAAACAGGCGGCAAGGTGCTGGTGGTTATTTTTTAAAGAAATCCTCGAGGGTTTGGGTTTTGAAGGAGGGACAATTGAGCAGATGGTGTATTTGTATTGTAACAGTGAGAAGGTGGTGGCAATGTGGCTACATGTGGACAATGGTCTGGTGGTGGGTAACGATGGTCCAACTTTGCATTTGTTGCGCGGCGAGATGGAGAGAAAAGTGAAGTTAAAGTGGGAGAGTGGTTGTGATAGGATTGTTGGCATTAACTTGGTAAAGGTGGAGGGTGGACTGACCCTGGATCAGCGTTTACTTGCCAAACAGATTGTCCAGAAGTGGGACAAAACGCGCACTCAACTCATACACACAACAACAACGCTACCCGATGCAACCCTCTTGATAAACGACTCAGAGGTCAACATTGACTCCGAGGACTTCCAAAGTTATATAGGGTCTGCAAACTACCTGGCCCTGGGGACTCGACCCAATATTTCCTTTGCTGTGAACTACCTGTTGCGTTTTAGCAAGTGGCCAGATAGAACTCATTGGTTAGCTCTAGAACATCTCATTCAGTACTTATTGGCCACCACCACAAACAAGCTCCTATTCAGGCCAAAAAAGTCTGGCCTTCAGCTCTGGGTTGATGCGGACTGGGGGGGAGAATTTCACAGGTCAACATCCGGGTTCCTCATTCTACTCGACGACTGCCCCATCTCTTGGGCGTCAAAGCGGCAAAAGACAGTGGCTACATCAACGTGTAATGCTGAATTTATCTCAATGGGTATGGGGGTAGAATTCTTTGTTTCTCTTCACTCAATGACACTAGACTTGATTCCAACGGTCAAATTGTTGTTATTTTGTGACAACCGCGGTGCTGTCCTTGTGGCAAACAATAATGGGTCATGTTCCAGGATGCGCCATATAGCGCGCAATTTTTTCTTTGTTAATGATGTTATTTGTGATATAAAAATGGAGGTAAAATGGATTGAGACAAAAAAACAACTGGCGGATATAATGACTAAAAGATTGGGGGCAAATAAGCAGTTTCTTTTTTGTCGACGTTTTTTCTTATGTGCATAGTTTGTAGGGGGGTGTTGTGGTTAGGTCAAACTATACATAATATGTCACCAACGGATATCACATACTGTGACACTTGTACCTACTATTTCTATCTCCGCGCGGCCTATCGAAATAAACTCTATGGATTCTGACTCCTAAACTCACTACACGGGGTCAACCTGCCTAGCGGTGGGTTTACCCTTTCCCATTCTCTATAGGTTATGAGCCCAGCGGTACCACTGTTGCCTGTTCGATCCCCCCTTGTAACAACCCTGTCACCAGACACCTACCGGCCAGACATTACACGCTTGGCCCTCATCCGGTCATCCACGCTTGGCCCTCATCCGGTCATCCACGCTTGGCCCTCATCCGGCCATACACGCTCGACCCTCATCCGGTCGCTCATGCATCAGAGCCTCACCCGGTCACTACTTATCGCCTGCCAGTTGCCACCAAGGTCGCAACACCCTTCCAGCTTTAGCCCTGCAACTCACTCCAGTCGCAGAAAAATTCCATTACTGCCTCAATATCTAGTCGAACAGAATGTGTGAAAGTTGACAGTTAACATTGTCTATCGGGGAGTAACACCTCTGTTCAGGACATCTCATGGGTCCTTAATGTTTCCAGTCCAATGTCATTGAATTGGCCTGTGGGGGAGTGTAAGGACCCCATGTACAGCATTCTGGGAAATGCATACACCGACTAGGATGGCCTAGCGGTGGGTTAACCCTTTTCCTATTCTCTATACTTACTATAGGCTTGTTCTCTGAAGGGTCTGGTTGCACCCCCCCTCCCCCCCAAAAATAAGAACTCATGACCCCTGAGCGGAGAGCGAGAAAAATTGGTTTGGTCGTGAGTACTATAATACGATACTTGTGTGCGCCCACATGGATGTATCTGCTATCATCTATGTTGTATAAGTCGAGGTAGCCGACCAAGCCACTCCACTGACTAGCCAACACAACGGATACACAAAGGCGTATTTGATCAACTAACAAGTAGTGAGACTCGGAAATCATGAAGGAGGCTCTCTGGTGTCCCTTGGTAACCAGTCACCGCGAATAGTGTGAAAGGAAACTGTACTTTTTTTTAACAAAAAAACATCTCTTGCATACAGACGAACGTATACACGATCAAGCTTCTCCCCATCGAGTGATGTGGACGTGTACGAGAAAGATAGTATTAAATCACTTCTGATCGAGGACTAAGTTTGCTTCTCTCCAGAGAGGAGCACAAAATCCATCCTTCGATCTTTTGCTTGTCCAACATTCCAAACTGATTGGTCAGCTCTTGGGATCTTTGAACCCTTCGAATCGGATCAGAAAACTCTTGTCGAACTCATCAAGTATGATTAGATTCCAATTTCCCACGATAACGCTCTGGGTCTATCTCCTGGTCATTCGATCCATTCTATCTGCCACAAATTTCGGGTGATTTAATCCGTTCCTCCTGCCATTTATTTATTTTTGATTTCCTCTTATTTTTTTTTTCTTATTTTTTTGACGGTGAGTTGAATATGGAGTCATATCTTCCTTTAGCGGTTTTAACTTCGGATCGGCCAGTGCCGGTATTGCAGGCATTATCGAGGCTCAATTCAATGTGATGCTAGGAGAAGCTCCAGATACTCAAAACGGATATTATGACCTCTCGTGAGTTCAAAATTACTTTAGAACCAAGATCATGACTATCCTGAGTATGTAAACCGACTGAGTCTCCTTGTGCGACCTTCAACTTCGCCAGGACGACTGTAGGCACGCTCGGTAAGACCGATGCTCTCAGGGTAGGTCATCAATCAAGCTCAACCAATCAAATCTCCACGATCTATCGAATCGAGAGACTGATCAATCAGTCTGTTTCTCTTCGTTGTCCCCTTTTTTTTTCTTGGCGGGGGGCTTCAAGGTCGCAATGTTCCAGTGGCCTATTGAGGGTTCTCTCACCAATAATTACTTATGTGGCGCCGATCAAAACGAATGGTGTCTTGCTGTCGTCATCGAACGGGCGGACGGGAAAACGTCTCCGTACTTAGAACCGATCGTTAGGGTCAGAGGCTCCGACCTCATCGGAGTACACTAGTATGTCTAGTCGCTGCAAATTCATCAAATCCATCTTTCTTTATCATCCTCACCACGCACGTATGGTTGATTCAGATGTTTACCAGTCAGCAGGATCAAAAGACCAAAAACTGGAGTATCCGAGTCTCAATCAACGACAAACCGGCGATCAGCGTGAGTGGGATCGAAATACCCCAGCTATTACATGAAATATATGCAATGCGCTCTTTTGGTTTACTGACCGTCATTCGATCAATCAACTGTTTGTTTGTTTGTTTGCTTTTGACTGCCAACTCGCCCAAAACCTGGTATCTCCATCGAATCCCCCGCCTATGGTAGCATGACGTCAAGGACACTGCTGATAGGAAAGGTAAGCCTGACAAGGTTGATCTTATTCGCGCTTACCCAAAAACCTAAGATTAAAAACCAACTAGAATTGATCCGAGGCCTTTTCCAAGAACTGGGCACTTACCTGTATCCTTTTCAAACTTTCATCAGAACTGAGGATTATCAACAAGTGTTGGGGGTGTGATAAGCCTACCTCGACGATTCAATTAAGACAATTCAACATCACCTTATCTGCTCCCGATGATCACTTCGGTAAATTGAGTGGGATTGTCTCCTCGGATCAAGTCTCTGCAGGTACCATAATGAGCGAAGATGAGGGGAAAACTTGGACCGAACCTTATGTACTCTTGATGCCCCCGATCTGATCATCGTTTGAAAACTCCAGCGATCGGCTTGGAACTTGGACCGATGTATCCTTCTAATCAAGAGAGTATAAACCGCCCATCGTTTTGGGTGAACGTCGGATTTTAATGTGTAGATAGACCAAGCGCAGAAGAAAACCTTGATCTAGATTTCATGATTAGATCGACCTGCATAGATATAATGTAACGAATTGTAAACTGAACTCATCTTGACAAAGTCCATTTCAACCTATCACTTTTGCTTTTTTTTCGTTGGAATCCTTGTCTTAAGCCGTTAGTTTCTCATAGCTTCAGTGCACCTCACAATTCTAACTATTGTAACCGAGTTAATTTACACAATATTTGACCTAACGTACAGACCACATAAACCTAACTGGGATAGACAGGATGATACTCAATCACATAAAACACTATATGTACTACAACCACTACACATATGTGCAATTGAACAATATATTCAGACCAACAGGCTATCTTGGGCCTTTTGGCTTAGATCAAGTGTAGTATCTTGTCCTATAAGTGTAATTACTGGTATTGGTTCATCAAACCAATCAATTAATTACTTTTATATTTGAGACCCCCTTCATCATCACCCAGCTTTCTGGGCTGATGGAGACAATGGCCCTGGCCTTACACTAACCCCTGGTGTCCTCAGGCAAAACCTTCCCAGCCACAACAGTCTTGTCTCATTCTGCCACCCAATAATTATTAAATCTTCTGCTCACTACCTGTCTCACTCATGTCACCCTCCTAGTGTCAAACCCCAGATCAAAAATTCCCCCTCAGCCCATCAATACCTTCTGGAAAATGATGGAAGCTTGGGCCAAACATCCCCTGCTCCCTATTGACAAGAACATGGAAATACTCAATTAGATCACCCCCTTGGCACCCAACAGCCCCATGAAGCCAACCAGGGATATGCATGGCATATTCCCCTCAGTCATCTTCCGCCAGCATGCAATCAAGAAATTTCAAGCCCTCCTCATGGATTCCAATGGCACCAATATCCCTCTCCAATTAATTGAAGGTGAAATCAAACAAAAGTATGCCCAAATTGATATGATACAATGAATCCAAGCTTTAAATGCTAAAATAGAGTAATAAGAGGTGGCCAGCCTTACCTCCCCCTTGGATAATCAAATTACCAACAGGCTAACATGTCAGAATCATGAAACAGTGGCAGCCAGATATGCTCCTGTGACCCCAGCCTCCCCCCCACCAAATACAAACTGCAGATATCCATACTGAAAAGAAAAAAAATACATGAAAAAGTTGGTAATAATCCAATCAGAAACACCAATTCTTCATAGATAGTAATACAAAAAAAAAAAAAAAAAAAAAAAACAGAAGGTGGAAACACCTGGCAATAAGTTAAGTATTAAAGGAGTAACAATTCTAACACTGGGAGATGTCAGCTTCTACACCAACATCATAAAACAGAGTGATTGGCTCAAAAACCACAAAAAAAAGTGAATTTAATTACTCTAACCAGATCTAAAGGCATCCTCTATCATTTAATTGGTTCTAGCTCATGGGATCTGCCCCCAATGGAATGTTGAAAACAAGGATTACAGGAAGAGAATTATGGAGGAAAAAAGACTCTAGGGTGGCTCAATTTCTTGTATCTTGTGGCTACGCTTCTCAACTACCTTTTTTGATCCTAAGAAAGCTGATGTTGTAGTTTTATCCCTCAATAATGCCTTAGATGCTTACAAAATGATCTAGATGGGAGATTGCTTGGAAGAGGGATTTTAGAAAACTCAGGAATTTGAATGTATCCCTCCTCAAATTTTTCAAAGCCTGTAAATGGGTCACTCTAGTAGATGGAATAGCTCCCCCCAAAAATTTGGAAAACAGTTTAAACCTCACAAAAAAACAGATCACATAGACATGAGAAATGTACAAGAACATTTTTGTATTGTGTGGAATGACCATGGTAAGCCAACACAAATCTGACCCTCCAGAAATCACTTCAAGAAGGACTGCCCAACCAAAAAGGAATGATACAACTCAAGATAAACTTGAAATTAAGCAGAGTAGACCCCTCTGTGTCTTGATTGGAAATCAAACCCTACCCTCCTCACCTACTCAAACAAACCAACATAAAAATGTAAAACTAGCCCCTCCTCCATCTAAACTTTCAATATCCTGATAACCACACTTAGCATACTCAAAACCAGCTCAGATGCAACCCTTTTTTGGTTACTCAAAGAAACCTGGACCCACCCCCTGTGTCAGCCTACTAGATGCCAAGGAACTAACACCTTCTAGCTCCTAGTGGTCATGAAAATATTGGAGAAAAAGTAGAGAGATATTCCAGATATATAATTAGGCTCAAAAGTTAAATTTATGTATATACTTGTATAAATAAATTTTAATGGAGGGGCCTAGACCTTATTAGTATTTTTGAGCCCTCTGGAGAACATTTATATGTCTCTCTAAGACAATATATGAACAATTTTGGTACCTGTATGAATTTCAAGGACTTCTTTCAAGGATGGTGTGGATAATTTCCTTGGTGGTTTGGTGCCTTAAAACTTGAAAAAAAAGGTAATTTCAGCACAATCATTTAATCTTTCAATTTATCAGCCAAAGGAGGGAAACCCAGGCTAGCAATGAAGAAAATAATTCATTCATGTGTTATTTTCAACCTTCTCTAGACATTAAAGAATTATAGGAAGTCTCAGGTCATCATACCTAGGGATTGATACATTTTTCCATGTCTTTGATTACCTCATTGTATCAGACCTATGGGTGGGTTTTAATTTAATATATAAAATATAAGCCCATGAATCCTGGAGCCAAAGGCTTTTTCACATTTTCTGAAGACCTTTTTTTGGGGGAAAGTTTTGAGTCTGGGGATTTTTTGCCCATATTAATCTATCTACAAGCAATCAAGTGGGTAGTTCCCCTTGTTATTAATTCTAAGGCTAAAGGAATGTAAATGAGTGCCTAGTACTTTGAGAGCAGGCTGGCAAAAAACAGACATTCTATTTAGGCTCTGGTTAAAACCTCAGAGTTTTAAAGTATCCAGGAGGGACTGTAACTGGGGTCAACCCTCCTTTGATTCCAAGTTATAGGGGACCTGGCTGATTCAGTTGGTTTCAGGGTCCAATTTTTCTGGATTTTCAAGTGATTTTAGGTTTTTAATGAGGTTTCCCACCAGATTGTGGTGACTTTTTGGCCCCATGTGGTGCTTAAAGAGGCTTTAGGGTGTAAATGGGGCATCCCAAACCCCAGTTTCAATTTATTTAGGTGACTGGTGGCTGGCTTTTGCAGTGGCAGTTTGCCTTGCGCAACATCCAGGCCAGTTATTCTGGGCCTGCAGAAGGTATTTGCTTGACTAACAGCAGGGCTGGTGGTTGGTAGAAACTTACCTGGCAAATTTAAGGTAGTTTCAAAACTACCAGAGGGGCTGGCAGTTGGTAGAAACCTACCTGGCCTGTGCAAGGTAGTCACACAACTACCAGTGGGGCTGGTGGTCAGTAGCAACTGTTGCAACCAAACTTCTTGGACCATGCAACTACATGAGAGGCTGGCTGCCTGGCCTGTGCTGTGGGCAGACCATAGCTTGTGGTGGCCTCTGCAACTTATGGGGGTCATTCAAGCTGTGCACAGGCTGTTTTGCAGTTGCATGGGGGGTCATGTAAAAAACACACTTTTGTCCATAACTCCTAAATTATATTTAATTGTGGGTTTCTAGCCCAAATTTTGGTCAGGAGGACATACATGCAGATCTGATGAGGTGGGGGTAGTTCTCCATCAAGGAGTGGGAATTTGGTGATGGTGCCAGTGGGTTAACATACCCAATTTGGCACTTCAAATCCATTTCTGAAATAATATTTCAGGTTTTTCTTAATCTTTGAAGTTTATTTATTTATTTTCATTTTATTTGTATATTTCATTTTATCTTCATTATTATATTTATTATTATATTTATTATTATATTTATTATTATATTTATTATTATATTTATTATTATATTTATTATTATATTTATTATTATATTTATTATTATATTTATTATTATATTTATTATTATATTTATTATTATATTTATTATTATATTTATTATTATATTTATTATTATATTTATTATTATATTTATTATTATATTTATTATTATATTTATTATTATATTTATTATTATATTTATTATTATATTTATTATTATATTTATTATTATATTTATTATTATATTTATTATTATATTTATTATTATATTTATTATTATATTTATTATTATATTTATTATTATATTTATTATTATATTTATTATTATATTTATTATTATATTTATTATTATATTTATTATTATATTTATTATTATATTTATTATTATATTTATTATTATATTTATTATTATATTTATTATTATATTTATTATTATATTTATTATTATATTTATTATTATATTTATTATTATATTTATTATTATATTTATTATTATATTTATTATTATATTTATTATTATATTTATTATTATATTTATTATTATATTTATTATTATATTTATTATTATATTTATTATTATATTTATTATTATATTTATTATTATATTTATTATTATATTTATTATTATATTTATTATTATATTTATTATTATATTTATTATTATATTTATTATTATATTTATTATTATATTTATTATTATATTTATTATTATATTTATTATTATATTTATTATTATATTTATTATTATATTTATTATTATATTTATTATTATATTTATTATTATATTTATTATTATATTTATTATTATATTTATTATTATATTTATTATTATATTTATTATTATATTTATTATTATATTTATTATTATATTTATTATTATATTTATTATTATATTTATTATTATATTTATTATTATATTTATTATTATATTTATTATTATATTTAATATTATATTTATTATTATATTTATTATTATATTTATTATTATATTTATTATTATATTTATTATTATATTTATTATTATATTTATTATTATATTTATTATTATATTTATTATTATATTTATTATTATATTTATTATTATATTTATTATTATATTTATTATTATATTTATTATTATATTTATTATTATATTTATTATTATATTCATTATTATATTTATTATTATATTTATTATTATATTTATTATTATATTTATTATTAAATTTATTATTATATTTATTATTATATTTATTATTATATTTATTATTATATTTATTATTATATTTATTATTATATTTATTATTATATTTATTATTATATTTATTATTATATTTATTATTATATTTATTATTATATTTATTGTTATATTTATTATTATATTTATTATTATATTTATTATTATATTTATTATTATATTTATTATTATATTTATTATTATATTTATTATTATATATATTATTATATTTATTATTATATTTATTATTATATTTATGATTATTATTATGATCATCATCATCATTATTATTATTATTATTATCATTATCATTATTATTATCTTGTTATATTATTATTTTGGCCAAGTAATATGAATCTGAATACTAGCCAGATGACATTCCCCCATTTCAAGATTGATTCATCAAAAAAAGCTGTTAAGGGGAGGCAACTTCTTTTTTGGGAGGAAGAATTAATCTTTCCTCTTTGATTCTCTGAAATTCCTTAGAATTTTAGGGCCATCAGGAAGTTAATTCTGTGGTATCCATTTATCATTTTCCACTGATTCACCTTTGGATCTGACAAGTTATAGTCAGAAATCTTTCCTGTTGACTCTTTCCTTACTTTCTTTAAGGATTTTGCTTAATTCAATCTTTCTTTCTTCTGGTGTGGTTTCCAAGGGTATAGTCTGGACATTAATTTCTTCAGCTTCTCTAGGGTTATGATGTTTTATCAAACTTACTGGAAAAACTTTATTATTCTTGTAAAATTACTTACTGAGGATGACTTCAACTGCATTCTTTCCATGGATTATTTTTATGCACAAAGTTCCTACAAAGGCTGGTTTGAATTTCTTGTTAACCCCTAGGTTATCAAAGTTTACTGTAGAAATTAAGACTTTTTGCCCTATTTTTAAATATGGTTAATTGTGTTTTTTGTCCCATCTTGTCTTGTTAAACTCAACTTCTGTTTGAACACATTCTTGAGAATGTTGCTTAGATTTTTCCAAAATTTTCCTGAAATCCAGGTTATTTGGGTGGAAATTAAAGAAACAATATTGAAATAGATTGATGGCGCAACTGAGAGCTAGAGACAAGAAATCAAGAGAAGTGAGGACAGGCAGAGAAGAACAGAAACACAGCACAAGCAGAGAAGAACAGACAGGAAGTCAAGACTGCGTAAGTCACAGTCAGGGGCAAGAGTGGGCAGAAGTCTGGTCAATTGAAGAGTTCTTGAAGTCAAATCAAGAGTTGGTTAGGATGGGCTGAGATTGCATTGAAAGTGAGTTGTTGTGATCTGGCCAATGAAGAAAATTGGAGATGAATCTCACCAGGCATTGTTCAAGGCAGGGAGGTGTGAATTGAGAAGAAATAGGAATCATGATGTAATAGAAACAGAGTGAAGAAAGAGCAGGTAGAGATCAAAAGAAAGATGAGAAGGAGATGAGTGAAATGAGCGGTTGATAGAGTGGATGGAAGGAGAAAAATATTTGATGAGTCCAACTCTTGGAGGGTCCTCTGGCTGACACTCAGGTGACAGTCCAAGCCTTTGGTAGCAGTGTGATCTGGGGGAATACAAAGTGTGAGGTAGGTTGGGGATGAGCGTGGGAGGTGAGGTTCCCCAAGTGACATAGAGTTCTACAGCCATGAAATCTCAACACACCCCGTGACTGGAGAGATGAAGAACTAGTGCAGACCCAGAATGAGGAATTGAAACATAAGGACAAAAACACAAAAAACATAAAAAGGAAAAGAATGGAAGAAACCAAGGAATTGGCAAGAATCAAAATTATTCAGACATGATGGATAAGAAGGACAACTGAAGCAGTTCCAGGCTTGTGAGACTAGAACTCTTAGTGAGTGCGTCTGCAGGCATTTCCTCTGACTTGAAAAGCTTGACCCTGATATTACCTGACTTCAGCTCTTCCCTCATGCCTTTGGTTTTAGAGACCTGATCCAGGTGACTTCATGAAGTTTGTTGACAAAAGCATTGAGTTCAGAGTTGGTGGAACTGTAAGTGATTTTTTTTGTTCAATGCTGTTCCACAAGACCACACATCTGTAAATGGTGCAATGATGCCCAGTTTGAGACCTTCTGGTGTCAGGATTGTCTGCCCAGGATGCATCAGAGTAGGCTGAGATCAGAGAGTCAGTGCTGTCAATTCTCAGACAAAGCTTGATGTGGGAGGTGCCTTTAAGGTATTTCCAGGTCTTCTTCAGCTTTTTCCAGTGGGGAAGGCCAGGCTTGACATTGAATTTTGACAAGATGGATACTGCAAAACTTATTTTGGGCCTGGAGCAGCATGCAATGTGATTGAGCAGTCCAATGGCCAATTGGTAGTTGACATTGAGGGCCCTGAACTGTTCAAACTCTTCATTGGTTGCCATTTTGAGTTGTAAATTTTGAGTGAGAGGAGATTTGCTAGTTCTTGCATCTTCTAGACCAAGTTCCTTGAGACCGTGCTTGATATGCTTAGGTTGAATAAGAAGAATTTTTTTATCTTTCACCTCTATTAGCATTCCCAGGATGGTTTCTGGGTCTTTTTCAGTTGAACCTGAGAAGCAACTCAAGAACTTCCTTTCTAAATTTTCACCCTCACCAACAAGAATCAGGTTGTCCACGTGGAAGAAGAGTTGAGATTTACTGTCATTGGACAGGTAAAGACACGGATTGCATGCAGATTCTCTGAATCATACCTCTTTGAACAAGGCAGTGAGAGTTTTGTACCAGTTCTTAGGAGCTTGCTTGAGACCGTAGAGAGATTTCCAAAGCTTGACAAATCAATATTTTATTTTGGAACCCTTTGGGGTTTGAATAATGACCTCCTTGTCAATTGGAAAGTGCAGAAAGGAGCTTTTGACATCTAACTGCTGGATCTTCTGCTTCAATTTGAGTGCATAGAGAAGTAAAAGTTGTAAGGTTGAAGGTTTTCCCATTGGTGAAAAGGTCTCTGAGTAATCAAGTCCCTTGATTTGAGTGAACCCTTGTACACACAGTTGAGCTATGTATCTAACCGGGTCTCCATGGCAGTTCTGTTTAATCTTGTAGATCCATGTTGTCTTGAGAGAGTTCTTTGGTTCAGGACCATCATACTCTTCCCAAACAAGAAGATCTTTGATTGAATCAAGCTCAAAATCCATTGCTTTGGTCCATTTGAGATATTTGCCACAGCTGAGAGCATCCTTGTATGTCTTGGGCTTG
The DNA here is from genome assembly GCA_025617555.3 of Puccinia polysora. Lineage (NCBI taxonomy): Eukaryota > Fungi > Basidiomycota > Pucciniomycetes > Pucciniales > Pucciniaceae > Puccinia > Puccinia polysora. The sequence continues at coordinate 25,761,802 of CM062631.1, forward strand.
TAGTGGTGGTAGAAACCATACCTTTGAGGAGGAATGATCCAGGAACAATCTCTAAGGACACAACAAGAGGGCACAACAGCTTTCTGTTATGTTTGTCTAGTCTCCTGAGTTGTCTTTGGACTTGTTTTCCCTGCAGGTGGGGACAAATATGAACTTTCCAACAACTGACAGACAGACTTGGCTTTGTCCTCTGAGATGATTGAATTGTTGGATTGGTTGCAATAGCTTGTCCATGGTACTTGAGGATTTATGGGAGCTTCAGGAGGCAAGTCTGGAGCTGGCGTTGGGTTGGTGCCATTTTTCTTGGGATTGATCTCAAAGTTTAGGCCAGTCACTCTTGGAGGAGGCATGCAGAGGAATCTGATGTGCTTTGACAAGACAAGGGAACCATGCTTAGTTAGAGTTCAATACGGCAGAAGGAGCAGATTAAATCCTACTAATTTTCCCTCTTTGCCCTTTGAATCAAAATTGGACCCTTTTTGTCTCTTATTGATGAGGTAGATGCAGGGGTTTCCAATTGGTTTCAGGAAAGAAGAAGGAAGAACTCAACTTTGCATCTTCATCCAGGGACTTGCAGTCTTGCCTTTAAGAGGGATGTGGTTGAGCATGAGGCAACATCCCTTGACCACTTTGTGCCAGATTGAGGGAGGAAGACGGCTGTCCTTGAGTGTGGCCCTGGATGATTCAACAATAGTTTGATTGGCTTGCTTGGATAAACCATTATGTTCAGGGTGATAGGGTTCAGAGATAATGTGACTGATGTGTTTTTCCTCCAAGTAAGATGACAGTTTAGCATTGACAAATTCTGTACCTCCATCAGAACAAACCTTGGAGGGGTACACCCCACAACGGTGGTGCTCCTTCTCAAGTAGGCTGATGATTATTTTGGCAGTCTTGTCCTTCAAAGTCATAGGGAAGACAGCAAGATACCCACTGGCGTTGTCAACTAGAGAGAGGATGAACCTGTGGCCAGACTTGGACAATGGTTGAATTGGTCCCATGAGATCCAGGTGTATCCAATAAAAAACTTTGGAGGATCTTGTAGATGAGTGTTTGAAAGAAAACTTTGTGATCTTTCTCTTAACGCATTCAAAAAACTGAAAATTTTGTTTGATGTCACTTGGAATGTGTTGGATGAGAGGACCAAGTCTTGAAAGTGACACATGACCATATTTTCTGTGAATCTCAAGTAGGTCATCCTTGAGCAACAGATTGAGAGCATAGAAGAGTGACTTGGGAGAAGAAGATGAGCCATGAGAGGGGTTGGTAGAGTGAAAAGATTTTCCTTGATCACTCCCTTCAGAACTGATTTACCTGCATGGGAAACAATTAATTGTTTGCCACTGGAGTTGATTGTACAACCCTTGCCGTTCAGGGCACCCACACTGATTAGGTTGATGGTTACATCTGGTACATAGAATGCCTTGCTAAGCTCAAGGGTGAGATTGTTCCAGCGGAGTATTGCGGTGCCTTTCCCTTTGATTGGTAGACTGGCTCCTTCCTTCCCTGTTTTGATTGGATTGCCAGAGTAAGTTTTCATTTCACTGAAATACCAACTGTCATTGAGCATGTGAACAGATGCTCTGCTATTGAGTAAGAAGCGCCAGTTTGGATCCCCGTGTTCAATCCATAGGTTGAGGAGGGCCAGGTAGTGAGCTGAGTGAGATTTGGCTTTGCCTTTTGATGCACCCTTCTTTGCTTTCCATTTTGCCTGATTCTCTCTCCACCATTCTGGAGCCACTTCTGGATGGATGTGCCAAAAATCTCTGGCTGAGTGATTTTTGTCTTTGCCAGGGTGATGATAACCTTTTAGGCATCTTTTTGGATTGGAAACCTTGCTTGAATGTTGATGAGAGGTGGTTTTTCCTCCAGAAAGGGCAGCATCTCCCTTTGATTTTGAATTTGAGATAGAGGATTGAGCCACAGATTCATTATTCAGTTGAGTTGGATGGTTCAGCATGGATTTGACCAAGATTTCCTTATCAGAATGCATGATTTGCCTTTTGAAATTGTCCATAGAGGAGGGAAACTTGAAGAGGATGAGATATGCCACAATTTCATTGGGCAATTTGATTCCAACCTCAGCCATCTTTTTGAGAAGGACCTTCACTTTTGTGATAAAGTCAACAATATTGTTGGGATTGAAAAAGAGATAATGGAAACTGTTGAAGACCCTTGCACAATTCAAAGCCTGAGAGGAAGCAAAATTGTGGATGATAGCCTTCCATAGGAGTTTTTCTGAGTTCCTATTTTTGGCCGTGACAATGTTCTTGTGAGCAGTAGAGTTGAGTTTAGAGATTATGAGAAGTTTAAGTTTTTCATTGACAGAGGCATCCAAGACAGAGGTCTTGTTGTTTATGGCTGTTGTGCATCCTCTGACATCAAGTATGGCGTCCATTTTGTCTTGCCAGATGCCATTGTTTTTGTCTCCAAGTAGAGGGATTGTTTTGAGAGCAGTCTTGAGCATTTTTCTCCAGATGATGTCCACAGCACCCAGTTAGGATCCTCTCTCAGTTGGTTATTCAAAAATTGGTTGGGCTTGAGGAGATGCATTTGGCTTTTAACCATAAAGAGATGATATTGAAATAGATTGATGACACAACTGAGAGCTAGAGACAAGAAATTAAGAGAAGTGAGGACAGGCAGAGAAGAACAGAAACACAGCACAAGCAGAGAAGAACAGACAGGAATTCAAGACTGCGTAATTCATAGTCAGGGGCAAGAGTGGGCAGAAGTCTGGTCAATTGAAGAGTTCTTGAAGTCAAATCAAGAGTTGAGTAGGACGGGCTGAGATTGCATTGAAAGTGAGTTGTTGTGATCTAGGCAATGAAGAACATTGGAGATGAATCTCACCAGGCATTGTTCAAGGCAGGGAGGTGTGAATTGAGAAGAAATAGGAATCATGATGTAATAGAAACAGAGTGAAGAAATAGCAGGTAGAGATCAAAAGAAAGATGAGAAGGAGATGAGTGAGATGAGCGGTTGATAGAGTGGATGGAAGGAGAAGAATATTTGATGAGTCCAACTCTTGGAGGGTCCTCCGGCTGACACTCAGGTGACAGTCCAAGCCTTTGGTAGCAGTGTGATCTGGGGGAATACAGTGTGTGAGGTAGATTGGGGATGAGCGGGGGAGGTGAGGTTCCCCAAGTGACATAGAGCTCTACAGCTGTGAAATCTCAACAGAAATTAAAAATATTTTGATTGAGACTCTCTTTTGGAATTCTGGGGATCCAGCCTCTTTCTAGAATCTAAGGGATTTCTTGATAAGTGGTGTGAGTAATACTGTTATAAGATATTTCTAGAGCTTGTAGGAGGCTTACCCAGTAATGAGTGCGTCCATCATGTTTTTTGAATTCTAGATCAAAAAACAGAATCTTTTCAAAGTTTCTTCCAAATTTTGTATCATAAATTCAGCCAGACCATAATTTTTAGGATGATAAGCTTTAGAAAAGGTTAATTTTGTTCCCAGAATATCCTGGAGGTTCCTCCAGAAATCAGAAGTGAAATTTGGGTCTCTGTCAATAATTATTATTTTAAGGACACCAAAATTGGCCATGAATCTGTTCCAGAAAAGCAAGGCTACTTCCATAGCTGTGAAATCTTTATGGTTGGGAATTAACTTGGATATTTTGGAGAATATATCTACAGTTAGTACTAAAGAACTATAGGAATAGGATCCTGCTGGTGGAAAACCTGTAAAACAATCCTTCTTTATTATTTCCCATCTATTAGTTGGTTCTCATATTTTCTGGAGAAGACCAAATCTCTTTCCTTATTTCTTGTTTGCTTTCTGAAAGGTATTTCAGGAATTGAAGTATTAGTCTTTTTGGTATCTCCAGTTTATCCACCTGGAAGTTTGATTAACTTTCTACATAGTTTGGTCTAATTAAAAGTGCCTTGAATTATATTTATCATGGAATTTGTGCAAAATAGCTTTAATTTGCATTCCTGAGTTGACAACTATGACACTAGTGTGTTTATGACAAAAGTATAGCAGCCCATTCAAATTTGAAAAATTCTCTTCTTTTTAAGGCATGTAAAGCTCTTTTTCCAAGACCTGTATCAGCTCATTGGTGAGGTTTTTGCTTTTCATGATTTACAGTAATTTGAGATGCTCTGGGTCATAGCTCTCTCTCTGACAGAATCAAATAAAGTCAGATCAAAGGCACAAAAATGGATTCACAAGATGGGGAAGATATCATTATCCTCTGGGTTTTATGCAGGGTTACTTGGATCATTAGGGAGATCCCATCTACTAAGCCCATCTGCACTCTGGTGTTTTTCTCCAGGTTTATGCATGATAATCATTTGAAATCTATATTTATGGATAGCTATCTGAAAGGTAAGCATGTGAAAATTAATATTTTTCATATTCATGAGGCTCCTGAATGTAGTAAAATCCATTATTACTTCAAATTTACTCCCTTTGAAGTAGTAATGGAGCTTCTCTAAGCAAAAGAACATAATTAGACATTCCATTTGGTTAGAAACATATCTTTTCTCAGTATCTTTTATCTGTCTGGATATGAAAATAATAGGCTTTTATATGGGGACATCATTCTCCGCTTTGCTTTGATGGAGGAAATGTCTGATTTCATCAATACAAGAATATATATATAATTTGAAAGGCTTAGAGTAGTCTGGTTGGGTTAGGACAGGAGCCAAATTCATAGCCTTTTTCAGGACTTTGTAGTTCTGCAATCTCTTATGAGTCATCTCAAAGATATATGTCTTGTTGAATATCTCATAGAAGTTCTTGGTTATGGTAGAAAAGTTGGGTATGAACTTCTGGTAATGACTGAAGAAAAATACAAAAGAAATCAGCTCAGTCTTATTTTGAGGCATGCTTCTGTTGAACAAAGCAGCAATTTTTTTTGATCTACTTCTAGAGATAATTCTGAGGCCATGTGCTCTAAAGCTTCCAGTTCAGAATAAACAAAGTTAAATTTCTTCATGGATATTTTTAACCCAAGTTCTGCCACAGTTATTAGCACAAGACCTATCTTTTCAAGATTATTTTCCAAATCATCAGAGTATATGATGATGTCATTTATTTACACCATCATACATCCTTTCCTGATTAAGTTTTGAAAGACCCTGTCAATAATCCTTGGGAAATTGGAAGGAGAATTCTTTATCCCAAAAGGCATTCTTAGGTACTCATAAATACCCAATTGACAGCTAATTTGCATGTACTTCCAGCTTTTAGCTTCAAAAGGTATCTGATGGAAACCTTTGAGCATATCAATTGTAGTCATATACTTTGCTTTGAGAAGATTATGGAGCAGATTATTTATTCTAGGGATAGGGTAGTAATCTGCCTTGGTATAGTTGTTGAAAATCTAAAAATTTCCAACCGTCCTGGACTTTTCATTATTCCAATCTAAAATGACTGGGGTTGTGATTTCCACTTGCTGAATATGTCCCTGCTTTTTTAAGGACTCCTAAATACATGAGTTCACTTATGTGTTCTTCCAAAGCTACTCTGGAATTAGAACTTGCAGGGTAAGTGGGTCTCCTCAAGATTTGGGAGAAAGGAGGTTTGATGGTGAGAGTTAGGACCAAGTCATTTCCCTCTATATTACCTATGGGATTATATTTTTTTGCAAAACAGCTCCCATTTTTTCAAAGCAGAGTTTAAAAATTTCATATTTCTTATCCAAGCTGAGTTAATCATTAAGAGAGGCTTGGGGGAAATATTAAATCTTGAATAGTTCTAGAGGTCTATTATTTAGAGATGAGAATATGTGAAAAACTTGGAATTTCCTCTTTCACTCTCCTTCAAAATTAAATTATCTTTCCTTAATTTGAATGACATCTATCCCATACATGCAGAAGGCATTGTTGCATAGTATCAGGTAATCACATAAGCTTTTGTGCAGGACTAAAAAATCAAAATGAATCCTGATAGAGCATTTACTATTAGGAAAAGTAATAAGCATTGACATGACTCCTATAGGATCCATAGCAGAGTTTCAGCTTCTGAAATTATCTTTTGGAACAGGAATTAGATGTTCTTTCCGCTTGGGGTAGTGTAGGTTCAGTAAAGAAAAACTATTAAATGAGCAGAAAGAAATACTTTCAACTAAAAGTCTGACTGTTTTCTTTTCAAACAAACCCATGGCAAAGCAGGTTCTACCCATAGTGTAACTCATCCCAGTGATGGGCTTCACTTTAAATATTTTAGCATCAGAAATTTTATCTATTTTCATAGACTCATCTAATCTCTGGGGGAGTTGGGACTCTCCTTTGATGTGATGAATTTCCATTCTGGAAGCTATATCTCCTTAGATGATATTGACAGGAAATCCATCTGTATCTTCCTTGTGTTGTTGGATGACTATTTCCAAGTAATTGCCCTCATCCTCAGCGTCATAATCAGAATTTATGTTATTTATCTTCTTCCTAGGATGAGTTAAATCAGTTTTTATATGCAATTTTTCTCCGCAGTTCCAAAATTCAAGAGAGGGGTTTGTTTTAACTACAGCATTCTCCTTGGGAGCTTCAGAATCCAATTATTTACCCACCTCCTTTGTTTCTTTGGGTAAAATCTGGAGTTCTCTGGTATTTTTTCTAGGCCTCCTATTGAGTTCCATCATATCAATGATTTCTTCCATAACTCTTATAATTGTGTGGATGTCAGCATCAATAGGCATTATGCACCAAACATTGTTTTCACAGTTTCCTTTGAACTGTCCTAGTAACCTTTCATTAATCTCTTCTACAGAATCATGTGGGTGGAAGCAGTCAATAATTTTCTTCTGAATAAAGAACCATTGGTGAGGGTGATATCTTGAAGGTTCAAAGAAATCCTTCTAAAAGACTTTCAGAATTTTCTTTTTCAAAAATTGAGTACCAAAATTTTCTTGGATGAGTTCTTTCCATTCTTCCCATTGGAAATCACCTACTTGTTATCTCTTAGAGATTAACCAATCTAAGGCAAATAAGTCAAAATCTGGGAAAAATAACTAGGACTATGGTCTCTGGCAGGCCAGAAGAAAGAATGGGGTGATAAATATACTTCATAAAACTTATATGATCATATCATCCTTCTCCATAGAAACTAGGCCAATCCTTAATGGGTGGAAAAGGTTTGATGGCTTGTTGCATATCAGGGGAATAATTCATATGGGGAAAAGCAAGATTTAACCTTGAGGTGGAAAAACTAAGTGGGATAGGGAAATATGAATGGTTAAAAGCTTCAGATTGTGAAATCTGGGATGGATTTACATCTCTAATATCATTCTTAATAATATTGAGCTTTGTATCAATTGAATTTTTGAGCTCATTGATAGAATTCTCTGAGTGATTCCTATGATTTCTTGGTTCTTCTTCAAGAGAGTAATTTCCAACAGAAGATTGCTGAAAAATAACATCTTCCCTCAAATTTTAAAATTATTTTTCATAATTTCCCCTTTTCTTAATTATCTCTCCTAAGATGAGTTTTTTGATCTAATCTAGATCAAAAGAGATTCCATTTTTGATAAGGGAAGCATTTACTACCATTTTCAACTCAAGGTAATACTTAGTGCTGCTCAAGTTCTCTTCCAATTGGTGGTTTTTATGAATGCAAAAAATTATTTTATTGTCTAAAGAACTGAAGTTATTTCTGAGACTACTGGAAAAAGAAATATCTAAAACCAACTCTTTTAAACCCACTTTATTTCTTGAGCTATTGATTTTGCTTCTTCCAATATCTTTGGGTTATTTAAATTGTCTTTGGGCCTCTTCTGACGAGAGGATCTTTTCTTTCCCTTTTTGTTTTGGGAGGGTGCTGGATCTTTTTAAGATTATCCCAAGGATTCCATCCATTCAAACAAATTTCCATTTCCTGCTTGTTTATTATCTTTTTCAAGTATTTTTTTCAAAAAATGGGCCTGACTTCAGAAGAAAAAATGTATCTTTACATTGGCCTCCTTCCCCACCTGGATCACCTTTCCCTATAAGGATATGTGCTCTTTTATAAAAATCTTCAAGGATTCCTCTTGGAATCCTTGCAATGGAGTTTGGGTGGAGTATTTGGGAAGAGGAGCTTGGGATGGGATCCTCTTGATTGGTTGGATACCTAGGTCCTTCATTTGTTGCGGAGTCAACAGATGGATAGTTCTGCTTGGATCTGGAGTTGGGAAAAGAGATGAGGCCTCCATCTCCTCCTCTGAGTCTGGAAATATTTATTGAGATTAATTAGAAGGATTTGAATTCTGAAAATATAAGGGCTAATGTGGGTTACTCTCTGTATCTGGTGTGGCAACAGACTCCTCTCTAATGGGGGACCTTGCCTGATTAACTATACTGGGAGCCTCTCTAACAGGATAGTTGGGTACTATCACTGGGGGAGTAACTGGTGGGGCAGCTACTTCAGTGGGGGAAGCTATTGAAGTTCAAGGTTTCGTGGGTGGTCCAGACACTGAAAAAGATTGTGTATCAATTTTATATGCTATTTTATAGTTGAAGATGTTTGAAGAATATTTTGAAAAAATCTCACTTCTTATGAGTTTAAATCTGATATGAGCAGGAGGTTGAGTCTTTAGCCAATCTCCATGGTAATTTAAGATTATTTTAAAAAAAATATTCTCCTCAAATTACTTTCCTTACATGAATTTGGAGTTTACAGCAATTAATTGTTTCTGTTCTAATGGAAATAAGAGTTCCCAATTAGTTGGGTTGTAATTTTTAATATACTTCTCTTTTCGGAGTTTTAAGAGTTTAAGATAGAATCCAATTGTTTCTGCATTGTTCTTTAATTTCACTAAAGATTAATTGGTCCTTCAAAATATAAGTAAATGATTTTTTCAGATTTTTTTGAATTATTATATAATATTTTGTTTTTGAGGTTTGGTGGTGATAAGAATTTTATGGAATGTGGGTTTTATTTTTGAAAAGTGCAATGTTAAATTTGCAGCCCAACACAACCCATTCACATCCCAAAATAGGTTGAAAATTTTCATTTTCATTTTTATTTATTCATTTTTTATTTACTTAGTTTCTTGTTTATTTATTTATTTATTTATTTATTTATTTATTTATTTATTTATTTATTTATTTATCTATTTATTTATTTATTTCAAGCATTCTTTTTCTCACGCATAAAACACTTTATTTCAGGCATTTGGATGTTGTTGCGTGGTTGCACTTCTTTGGTATTTCACGCAAAAAAACTTTATTTCACACATGTTTCAAGAATTTATTTTTTTTGAATCCTGACTGCGCAGCCCCCTAGCAGGTTTTCTTAAACCCCTAAGAAAAACTTTGGTAATTTTGGTGCCATTAGAACCCCTTCAAAAATGCAATCAAAAAACAAAAAAATTCCGTAAAATCAAATTTTTGCATGGGTTTTTGGATCATCATTTTGGCTATTTCCTTTTATTTTGTTATTTCAGCTGCCATAAATTTTCAACAACATTCAAAGAGTCTTCTAATAGTTTTTTTCATATTTTTTGGATGTATCCTTTCACCTTAAAAAATTCCTTCAAAAAAATCAAATTTCTTGTTAAAACTTCAAATCCTTTTATTTTCTTTTATATCTAATTTTTTTGGGTTATTGAAACTATCAAAAATTTAAGAAAACATTTAAAGAGCATTCAATTTTTTTTTCAGATTTTTTGGATGTATTATTTTACCTTAAAAAATTTGTTCAAAAAAGCAAAAAATTCAAAAAATTCAATTATCTCATTTGACTTTTGGATCCTTATGTTTGCCATTTTGACACATTTTTTTTGGTGTTTCAAGCTTTGGGAACTGTAAGAGAACTATTCAAGAGATTTTTGAAATTTTATTCAGAATTTTTGGATTTTATTTTTGATCTTTAAAAATTCCATCAAAAAGCCAAAAAATTCAAAAAATTCACTCTTCCTTGAGCCCTTCACATGCATATATTCAATATGACTGAAAATTTTTTTTCCTGGGACCAGAACCCATCTTGGAGCGCTCCAATTATCTTATAAGCCACCTCCTTGACCTGTTCCACCCTCCCATCACCCCCCACCACACCACACCACACCACACCACACCACACCACACCACACCACACCACACCACACCACACCACACCACACCACACCACACCACACCACACCACACCACACCACACCACACCACACCACACCACACCACACCACACCACACCACACCACACCACACCACACCACACCACACCACACCACACCACACCACACCACACCACCAACCACTCATCAAAACAACTTAACACTCCAGATACTTCCAAACAAGAAAAACAAGAACCATCTGTTTTTCCAATGGCTCAAGGAAACATCCACCCACTTTCAGAACTCTTTCAAATGTTTCACAAGGCCCATCTTCCATTATCTCATCTAATAAAACTAGAGATTCAAATCCTCTTGCTCCTTCTTCACCTGCTCAAACTCTTGATTCCACCCCTCTGGCCCCTCCTTTTCAGCTATCATAAAATAAAAAGGAGGAGCTGGTTGAGGCTATCCAATCATGGGAAAAGTACCATGGATATGCCATATCTACCAGAGTATCAAATTGCAAGAACCAGGCCTACACTTACCAATGGGATAAATCTGGGGAATATAAAACCAGCAAAGATACGACCAAATTCAAAAAAATCAAGAAAGACCAATTGTCCTTTCAGGTTATCAGGGAATTTTTCAAAAAGATTGGGTTTTTGCATGGTGAAGGCTATATTTCCAGAGCACAACCATCCACCTTCCATTGATCCTTCCACTCATCCAATCCATAGAAGAATCCAAGGACAGCAAAAGGAGGTGGTTGAAAATTTATCCAAAGCTGGAGTTTCTCCTTCAAAAATTCTCAACTCTCTTATACAAAATTCATCATCACCTATCCATACAAATATCCCTACAATATACAACCAAAGATCCCAAATACCAAAAAATGCCCTTGATGGTAAAACTCCTGTGGAAGCACTCATACTGAAACTCATGAATTCTTCTTGTTACTACAAAATGAACAATGTGGATTGTCAAATTACTTCATTATTTATTTCATGCCCTGATTCCTTGAAAATTCTCAAACTTTTACCCCTCTCATTATTATAGACTGTACATATAAAACCAACAAATTTGGAATGCCCCTTCTTCATATTCTTGGGATAAAAAATTCTTCTATAAACTTCTCAGTTGCATTCTGTTTCTTATCTCAAGAGAAAAAACAGAACTATGATTGGGCCCTGACTCAACTTCAGGAAATATTTGAAGATCAAGAACCTAGTGTGATTGTTACAGACAAGGAACAAGCACTTATTAGCTCAATTGAACCAGTTTTCCCTTCCTCTCATCATCTTCTCTGTGTCTAGCAAATTTTCAAGAATATTCAAACTCATTGCAGGAAGCACTTTAAATCTGAAGATGAATGGAAGCGATTGCAGAAAAAATGGCATCAGTTGGTCTATTCAAAATCTGAATCAATCTATCAAGAAAAATTCAAAAAACTTTCTCTGGTCTTGAATCCTCTCACTTCTGACTACCTTCTTGAAAACTGGATTCCTCTAAAAAGAAAATTTTTCTCCTATTTGGAAAATAAATACTTTCACTTTGGAAACACAAGTACATCAAGAATAGAAGGTTCTCACTCCTACATCAAAAGATTCATCAATTCTTCTATTGGCTCTTTCTATGATTTAGTTCAAAAAATTTACAGTTCTATCACCATCCAAACCCCTGAGAGAGCCATTGAATCTTCTCAGAAAAAATTCAAGCATCTCATTTGGTTTCCTCACTGTGTGGATCATCTTTCTGGAAAGATCAGCCACTATGCCCTCAAAATAATCCATTCATTCAATCAATTTACTGATTCTTCTACCAAATGCAACAACTGTGATTACTCTTCTTACATGGGTATACCATGTGTTCACAAAATCAAATTGGCCATCAGAAAGCGTCAACTCTTCCAACTTGATGATTTTTGTCCTCAATGGCATGTCAAAGCTCTCATCTCAGTAAGTTTTTCTCTTTTTTTTCTTTTTTTTTGGGGGGGGGGATTCAAGCTCAAATGAATAATCTCCTGATTGATTTTGATTTTCCTTTCTTTAGTTAACTGCAAACCCTGAATCAACTGAAGATTCAGAAAAACTTGAAGTTCCAACCAAAGACAGTAATGAAAACCTATATTTCACTAAACTTTTTGAAGAATTCAGCAATTTGCCACCTGGAGAACAGCTATATTATCTGGGTGAAAGCATGAAGCTGTACAGTGTAAGCTGATATCTTGAAAGATATCAACTTAACCTTATTAAACCAAATTCCACTCAAGGATTCAAAGTTAGAGGAAGACCCAAAGTAGCAGCCAATAATTTCAAGGATATATCTCAGTCCTCAAGCAACAGATATCCATCAGGTTTTGAATATTTAGAAGAACCCAAGACAATAGGAAGGCCAAAGAAGAAATTCATAGCAAATTCAAAATTCAGTCACCAATTCTTTGGAAAAAAAATATCAACTTTCATAATTAATTTTTTTCTTATGTGTTCAGGTTTCAAGAAGGTGCAAGGCTATCCAAGGGAAGGGGAAGGGAAAAAAGAAGGAGGAGTAAGAGGAAGAGGTAATTTTATAACTATAATTATTTTTTCTGCAATATGTTTTTTTTGATGGGTCCTTCTCATTTTTTTAACATAGAGTATATTTCTGACTGAAGAGGAATATTCAGGAGATGAACAGGTTCTAGATTTGTATGAAGGTGAAGATTCAACAGATGAAGAGCTGCCAGATGTGGATTTCATTAAGATTGTGAGCTTTCATGTTCTTTTATTTTTTGATAATTTGTTGGATATTATTTTTCATTAATTTTTCCATTCAAATGTTTATCAGAGGTCTGGAACCATTGTGAATAAGAAGGTTGCTTCTCCTGAATACCATCCTGGGACAAGAATCAAGAGATGAAAGGTATCCAATGAAGATGGTGATGCTCCTTACCATCCTCCTGGGGGAAAGTTATTAGGGGCCCCAACAATCAGTGAGAAAGTGAGTACAATTGGTATTTTCTCATTTTTTAATTTTGTCTGATTTCTGTTGGATTTTTCCTCTAGGCTTCCTGCGCATTATCTTATTATTCTTCTGGAATATTTGACCAAGTATCAACTGAAGAAGTGAGTTTTATCTTTAGTCCATATTTTCTGTTATAAAAAAATTCGGATTTTTGGTTTGAGTTCCAATACAAAGATTTCATTTCCCCAAGAACAATCATTCCACATATCTCCCATGTTAAAGATGTCATAGGGGACGGGAGCTGTGGCTTTAGAGAAGCAGCCATTTGTTTGGGGAGGAAATCAGAAGACTGGATTGAAGTCAGGAAACAAATGGTGAAAGAGCTTGATTCAAACCCAATCGTCAATGACACAAGATTAGTGCGTGATATCTGGGGTGAAACTTTCCAAGAAGCAAGAAGGCAACTGAACCACCTTTATGGCCCAGCTCCCATAAATATGTGGATGAAATTTCCATGCCATGGTTTCATTCTGGCTGAAACATATAAGTTTCCAGTGGTTCTATTTTCTTCTTTAATGCCTTGCACTTATCTTCCTCTCAATTCCCCTCCCACTCCGAATTCCCAAAACTATCCTATTTGCTTCATTCTTTTATAAGAATCCAAACATATAGTCTCATTCAAGTTCAAGTCTGATCATTGGCCAGCTCCCAGGTTAGATCCACTTTGGAAACACTTTTTGACCAAAGATTCCAACTCTTGGAAAACCATTGTTCAGAGAAATTTGGATCTTGTTAATGAAGTTTTTTTCCCTCCACAAAAATGAAGTAGAAAAATAAAACCAATCATAGTTGAATAAATTTTAATATTTGTATCCATATTTGTTCTTTGTTTTTAATTTTTTGAATAAAGTTTGTAAGGTGTATGCAAGAATGCAGATTATCTTCAAAATTTATTCATGAACTGTTTTTTTTTTAAAAAAAAAATTCTGAAAGCCCAAATCACCCAAAAAAATTAATTATATAGGCCAACAACAGGATTCAAAAATCCAGTGAGAAAAGTGAATTTTTTGAATTTTTTGGATTTTTGGAGGAATTTTTAAAGATCAAGAATGAAATCCAAAAATTCAGAACTAAATTTTGAAAATCTCTTTAAAAGTTATATTGAAGTTCCCAGAGCTTGAAAAATCAAAAAAAATGAGTCAAAATGGCAAACATAAGGATCCAAAAGTCAAATGAGAAAATTGATTTTTTTGAACTTTTTGCTTTTTTGAAGGAATTTTTTAACATAAATTAATACATAAAAAAAATCTGGAAAAGATATTTTAATTCTCTTTAACTGTTTTTTTAACTTTTCAATAACTTCAATAACCCAAAAAAATGAAATAAAAAGTAAAATAAAAGGATTCAAAGTTTTAAAGAAAAAATTGATTTTTTTGATTTTTTGTGTTTTTTGAAGGAATTTTTTAAGGTGAAATGATACATCCAAAAAATATTAAAAAAAGTATAAGAAGAATCTTTGAATGTTGGTGAAAATTTATTGCAGCTTAAATAACAAAAAAAATGGAAATAGCCAAAATGATGATCCAAAAACCCATGCAAAAATTTTATTTTATGGAATGTTTTGATTTTTTGATTGCATTTTTGAAGGGGTTCTAATTGCACCAAAATTACCAAAGAATTTTGTCAGGGGTTTAACAATACCTTCTACAGGTCTGCCCAGTCAGGATTCAAAAAAATGAATTTTTGAAACATGTGTGAAATAAAGTTTCTTTGCTTGAAATACCAGAGGGGTGCAACTGTGCAACAACGTCCAAATGCATGAAATAAAGGGTTGTATGTGTGAGAAAAATAAAAAATAATCCCCTGTATTTCTTTCTTTACTTATTTATTTTTTTATTTATTCATTTATGTTAAAATACGTATGCACTTACACGTGTGCTACGTATGAGTATAATCCAAATGGGATGCACATATGGGCCTCTGCGGCCCATTGGACACACACACGGACCATACGGGCCCATGTGGATGTCGCAGATTTGGGGAAAATGGCCTCAAAACGTGTTGAATAGGCCCATTGGTACACGGGCCCGGTGGGTTATATGGGCAAATACAGCCAGATGGGCTTGTATGGGCATAATTGGGCCCAAGGTTTATTTTGGACATACTTGGCCAGACGGGCTGGCCTGCCAAAGCAGTCAATTCTCACATTTTGGGATTGGGGCGGCCCATTGGGGCCGCCACCCGTGTTGAAGCCCATGTTGCGGCCCGCTTGGGGCTGCTTGTGTTCCTTGGTACGGCCCATGCGGGGCTGTTGCGCAGGCCCGGCTGGTTGTTCCCGGCGACCAGCGCCATGGGAGCAGGGGCCCGCGGCCCTGGCAACCAGCGCTGCCGGAGAATAGGCCCGCGGCCCCGGCTCCCTCCCCTCCCCTTGCTTTCCGTTGCGAGGGGGATGGGGGCGGGCTGGCTGGGTTGAACCAGCCAGCAACTGGCTGCAATGACACGGTCGGTCAGGGCAGGGGGGACTTGATCACCCTCCTGCCAAGGGAGACAATGGATCCGGCCGCAAGGAAAGCAACCGGACGGTGGGGGGGGTTTGACCACCCTCCCACCAGCAAAGAGTGTTGCAAGGGAGCAAAAACCAAAGGGGCGCTCTCCCCCCCCCTTTACCAAGGGGGAGGAGCAATGGGCTGAGGGGACCTGACCACCCCCCAGCCCAATGACTTCTTTGACAAAACTCCCTGGGGGTATCAACCCCCAGGGCCCCTGGTGAGGGGATTTGACTGCCCTCACCAGGGATTTGAGAGAAAGAGGGGGGGGGCAGCATGTCCACCGGTTACACCCCCCCCCCCCCCTAGTGAGGTTGAAACTGGACCCAGGTGAGTCCTGGGTCCCACCTGGCCCATTTAAGGGGCCAGGGGCTGGCTGCATGAGGCAACCAGCCCATAAGTATGCTAATGAGGTCATCAGGGCTGGTTGTAACAGACAACCAGCCAGGGGATTTAACAGCAAAGGGGCTGGTTCAGCCCCGTAACGGTGGAAACACAAGAATGGACCGGAATAGGCTGGTTGTAAGGGTTCAGGGACTGATGCCATGCGGGCTGATGTAGTCCAAACCAAGTAACAAGGTCTGTAGAGCCTGTAGAGCTCTTTTGGGGCGGAAAATTTGCCTTTTGGCTTGTTGTATCATGGGCTCACAAGAGGACAATCTTTTGTACTTAAGGAGCTCTTCTCCCTGCTGTTTTCCATCATTCATTCATCATCCAATTGAATTTATCCAACATATTTCCCCATTGTGAGAGCTCCATTAGCAACTATTGACACCCAGTGTCCAGCATTTCTTTTGCTTTAAATACTGCTCATTTGCCTAAGCTAATTGCTGGCCATAATTATAACACATTATCAGTACCAACATCATCATTACTTCCAAGCCATCTAGAACTTTGTACCTTACTCTGGAGAACCTCAAAGACCTCAATTTTTCCAAGAAGATGTCCTATATCCCTGATGTTAGCTCTACCAAAATAGTTCTGAATAGTCAGAATTATAATGCTTGGGCTGTCCTTATGGATAGTGAGCTGGATAACATCTGCTGTGGGGAAATTATGGATGCAGATGACACTCTGATCAGTTCAGAAGTGGAGAATAAGTCTTACCATCTGATCCTTAGGCATCTTGATGAGAATCATGTGACATGGGTTGCTGATACTCTTAGGGAAGATGAGAGAAGGAGGGGAAGCATCCTTTGGAAGTTGCTTAAGTCCAAGTATGCTGGTGATTCTATTCACCAGAAGGGCATAGCTTTTGATAAACTGTTCAAGTTACAATATTCAAATTGTAAACAGTTTGTTGCAGAGGCTAGGTCTAGCATAGCCATTTTAAGTCATCTGGACTTAACATGAATCCTGGGTGTTTGTTGCTCTTAATCCTTCAGAAGCTACCAAAAGAGTATGATTCTTTAGTCAGAATTATTTCTCAATTGGATACTCTTCCTGGGGAGGAGGATGTGCTGAAGAGGATTGAAAAAGATGAACTTCAGTTCAAGATGAAGGGGGGTTCTGGAACAACCCTTGTTGGAAAGACTGTAAAATATTTCAAGAAGGCAAAAAAGGATTTGTCCAAGGTCTTATGTTACAATTGTCAGAATAAGGGTCACTATGCTAAGGATTGCAAGGAGGCCAAGAAAAGGAAGAATTCCAAGAGAATGACAAGGAGGTCAATCTCACAACCAAAAACGTTGCAATGGTGGCGTTGGATGCTCCAATTGAAGAGGTTTTTGGGGAAGAAGGTCCCAACAAGAAGGCCAAAATAAATGAGGATCAAGAATAGACTTGATTGATTATGAAGTGAGTAATATTAACCTCAAATATGAGAACTTATCAGTGACTGATAAAGCTTCTTTCCTATTAGGAGGATTGAAGGAGGATGTTCTTGTTTTGATTGATTCTGGTTGTACAGATCACATGTTCTTTGAACCAAATTTATTTTCAAATCTTAGTGATTATGATGGAGTTGTAAATATTGGTCAGAAAGGAAGAACAATTCAGTTTAAAGGAATTGGAAAAGTTATTCTTGCAAATCACTTGGGTTTCAAAATTCCTTTTGATAAAGTGTTGTATGTACCAGAGTTGCCTTATAACCTTGTGTCTCTTGGAGTGTTATGGAAAAAAGGTTTCCAGATTTTTTATCTTAAAGAAGATAGGTTTGTTATTGATATGAATGGGAGAACTGTTCTTAGTGGACAAGTTTGGAATAAGCTTCTGTGTGCAAGCTTGTTCAAATTCTCAGCTCTGAGCACTGTTGCTCACAATAGAAGTGGCCATAAGGTAAAGGATAGCAACTGTGAGAGTTTTACCTTGGGGGCTATGACTAGAAATGTGTTCTCTAAGAGTAGAGATTGCACTGATGTTCCTAGAGAGGAATTTTCCATTGATTTGGCAGGGACATTCACACCAGAGTCCCTTGGTGGGGAAAGATACTTCTTCAATTTAGTTGATACTGCAACTAATTATGTTTGGGTTAAACCAATTCAATCTAAGGATCAGACCACAGAGGAGGTTTCTGTAATCTTCAAAGTCTGGAAACAGAATGTTCTGATGAAGGAGATCAAGAGGGTTATTACCAATGGAGGGGGTGAATTTTGGAGTAAAGAGTTTGAGAGGCTATTGAAAGATTATGGTATCATTCATATAGTCACTACTGCAAGTACTCCACAAAATAATGGAATAGTTGAGAGAATGAATAGGACTTTACTGGACAAAGTCAGAACTATTATGTATCAATCTGGTCTACCAAAGTTCTTATGGGCTGAGTTGATGTGCACAGTCTGTCTGTTGCACAACATTGTAAGTGTTAATGGGAAGTGTCCTCATTATCAGTTTTGGAAGTTGTACCCCAAAACATCACACCTAAGAACAATTGGTTGCTTGGTGTATTATAGTGTCCACCATAATGAAATGGTTGGAAAATTAGACCCTAGAGCCAGAACAGGGGCACTTGTAGGCTATGATATAATAAGTAAATTGTATAGGATCTATTGTCCAGGGACAAGAAAGGTTATCCGTAGCAGGGATGTAAAATTAAATGAAAGTACATTTCCACTCAAAAGGATTGAAGATGTTGTTGTGAATAAGCCACAACAAGAAATAGAATTAGCACCTATTTCACCAGCAAAAGCTGTGGAACATGCGGTTCCAGAAGATGAAGAGTTGGCAGATGTGCCACCAGAGGGTTTAGTACCCGCTTCAGGGGAGTCCGTTAATTTGGAACCTGGTGAGCCTCCACCTCCAGTTAGAAGGAGTGGCAGGGTTAGAGTACCGGTTGACAGGTACGGGGAATGGAAGTCCAATTATGCTGCTGCAGGATGTGAGGATTTCAGGAACAGTGTATGCTCAATGAAGTCCTGGAGTTGAGTTCAGAAATGGGTAACAGGGTTAACCCAAATTCCTTTGGCCAAGCTATGAATTCTGATGAGAGAGCCAACTGGAAGAGTGATTTTTTTAAGGAATTTGATTCTCTAGAGAATAATAGTTTCTTTGAAGTGGTTAAGCGGGATTCTTTTCCAAAAGGAAAGACCATTTTGGGGTCTAGATTGGTTTTAAACAAGAAGTTTGACACAAATGGAGTTTTGAAAAGGTTCAAGGCTAGATGTGTTGCACAGGGCTTCAAGCAGAGAGAGGGTATTGATTACCAAGAAACTTTCTCACCAACTGGAAGGCTGTCCACCTTCAGGTACATCATTGCTCTGGCAGTGGAGTTTGGTGAAGAAATCAGACAAGCTGATTTTGTAACGGCATACTTGAATGCAAAACTTGGGGAGGAGGAGACTATTTATATGTTGATTCCTGATGGTTTTTGTGAATGTTTAGTAGAGACTAAACCAGAAACCATGAAGAAAATCTGTGTTATAAGTTTTCTGTCATCAGAAAAAGGGGAATATGTCCTCAAGCTGTGTAGATCCATGTATGGATTGAAGCAAGCAGCTAGGTTGTGGTATAATACCATGAGTGAGAAACTGATAGAGATTGGTTTTAAGACGTCAGAGGCCAATCCTTTTCTCTTTGTGAGAAAGGATACAATTTTGTTTGTATGGGTCAATGACATTATCATTATTGGTAATGGTAAAGAGAGAGTCATGGAGACACTCAAAAAAGGAGTTCAAGATAAAAGATCTTGGTCTGGCGCAACAGGTGCTAGGAATGAAAGTCAGTAAGAGCAAGAATGGTATTAAGTTAGACCAGAGCCATTACGTGGCAGCTCTTCTTAAGCAGTATGGTTTAGAGGATGCAAAGGAGTTTGGTACTCCCATACAGTCAAAAATTTGTTTAGAGAAGTCTACAGATGAGGAGTATCTGGAGTTTGTTCAATCTGGGAACAACTACAGGTCAGCTGTTGGATTGCTTAATTATTTGGGGCAGTGTACAAGGCCCGATATTGCATTTTCAATTGGTTTTTTGTTGCAACACTTAGAGAAGCCAAGCATGAGCATTGGTCAGCGTTTAAGAGAGTTATGAGGTATCTTAAAGGAACGCACAGTCTGGGACTGTTGTTTACAAATTCAGCAAACTTTGATTCGGTTGGATATTCCAATGCAAGTTGGGCAGATGGTAACACTAGGGAATAAACAAGTGGTTTTGTATTCTTTTTAGGTAAGAATCTGGTGTAATGGATGTCCAAGAAGGTGTTGGCAATAAGTCTTTCATCAACAGAAGCTGAGTATGGAGCTTACTTAGCAGCTTCACAGGAAGCAAAATGGCTGAGAAAAGTCTCAGAGGATACACATAAACCACAAGGGTTTGCATTGTTGTATTCCAATAACCAGAGTGCCATTGCATTGGCAAAAAACCAAGTGTTCCATTCAAGAAAAAAACATATTGATGTTCACTATAACTATATTTGCAATGCAGTTAACTGCAATGAGATTGTTTTGAGGTACATGCCCACTGGAGCAATGATTGTGGATATCTTGACTAAGGCATTAGATAGAAACAAGCATCAAGGCTTTGTAACTAATATGCAGATGTCACCCCTTTTGGATTAATGGGGTGTGTTAAAAGACGTATGCACTTACATGTGTGCTACATATGAATTTAATCCAAATGAGATGCACATATGGGCCTCTGCGGCCCATTGGACACACACACAGAACATACGTGCCCATGTGGATGTCACAGATTTGGGGAAACTGGCCTCAAAAACCGTTAAATAGGCCCATTGGTACACAGGCCCTAATGGGCCCAATGGGGTATATGGGCAAATACAGCCAGATGGGCTTGTATGGGCATAATTGGTCCCAAGGTTAATTTTGGACATACTTGGCCAGACAGGCTGGCCCGCCAAAGTAGTCAATTCTCACATTTTGGGCTTGGGGCGGCCCATTGGAGCCGCCGCCTGTGTTGGAGCCCACTTGGGGCTGCTGCCCGTGTTGCAGCCCACTTGGGGCTGCTGCCCGTGTTGCAGCCCACTTGGGGCTGCTGCCTGTGTTGCAGCCCACTTGGGGCTGCTGCCTGTGTTGCAGCCCACTTGGGGCTGCTGCCTGTGTTGCAGCCCACTTGGGGTTGCTGCCTGTGTTGCAGCCCACTTGGGGCTGCTGCCTGTGTTGCAGCCCACTTGGGGCTGCTGCCTGTGTTGCAGCCCACTGGGGGCTGCTGCCCGTGTGGCGGCCTGCTTGGGGCCGCTTGTGTTCCTTGTTACGGCCCACGCGGGGCTGTTGCGTGGCTGAGGGATCCTGCGCGGTGCAACGCCGCGCGGGCCCGGCTGGTTGCACCCAGAAACCAGCGCCGCGGGAGCAGGGGCCCGCGGCCCCGGCTCCCTCCCCTCCCCTTGCTCGCCGTCATGAGGGGGATGGGGGCGGGCTGGCTGGGTGGAACCAGCCAGCAACCGGCCGCAATGACGCGGTCAGTCAGGGAAGGGGGGACTTGATCACCCTCCTGCCCAGGGAGAAAATGGATCCGGCCGCAAGGAAAGCAACCGGACGGTGGGGGGGGGGGGGGGGGTTTGACCACCCTCCCACCAGCAAAGAGTGTCGCAAGGGAGCAAAAACTGAAGGGGCGCTCCCCCCCCCCCTTTACCAAGGGGGAGGAGCAAGGGGCTGAGGGGACCTGACCACCCCCCAGCCCAATGACTTCTTTGACAAAACTCCCTGGGGGTATCAACCCCCAGGGCCCCTGGTGAGGGGATTTGACCGCCCTCACCAGGGATTTGAGAGAAAGAGGGGGGGCGGCATGTCTGCTGGTTACACCCCCCCCCCCCCCCCTAGTGAGGTTGAAACCCAACCCAGGTGAGTCCTGGGTCCCACCTGGCCCATTTAAGGGGCCAGGGGCTGGATGCATGAGGCAACCAGCCCGTAAGTATGGTAATGAGTTCATCAGGGCTGGTTGTAACAGACAACCAGCCAGGGGATTGAACAGCAAAGGGGCTGGTTCAGCCCCATAACGGTGGAAACAAAAGAATAGACCAGAATAGGCTGGTCGTAAGGGTTCAGGGACTGATGCCATGCGGGCTGATGTAGTCCAAAACAAGTAACAAGGTCTGTAGAGCCTGTAGAGCTCTTTTGGGGCGGAAAATTTGCCTTTTGGCTTGTTGTATCATGGGCTCACAAGAGGCCAATCTTTTGTACTTAAAAAGCTCTTCTCCATGCTGTTTTCCATCATTCATTCATCATCCAATTGAATTTATCCAACATATTTCCCCATTGTGAGAGCCTCATTAGCAACTATTGACACCCAGTTTCCAGCATTTCTTTTGCTTTGAATACTGATCATTTGCCTAAGCTAATTGCTGGCCATAATTATAACAATTTATCTATTTATTTTTTATTCATTTTTTCATTTATTAATTTATTTATCTATCTATCTATCTATTTGTTCATTTGTTTATTGATTGATTGATTGATTTATTTATTTATTTAAGGAAATGTTAAATTCACAAATCAAATGGGCCCTGTGGCATGCTACACAACTACAATTGAGTTCTGTGGCCTCTAGAGGACTTGACTGTAGTTGTGTATCCCCCACACAACATTTCAAATTTGTGTAGCACCACACACAACTACATTTGAGTTTTGTGGGGTTGAACATGACTTGTAAGTGGTGGTGTTCCGTGAAAAATGTCTACAAGTGTTGTGGTCCAAAATAAAATAAAATAAAATAAAATAAAAATAAAATAAAATAAATAAAATAAACTAAATAAAAAACAAAAACAAAAAACAGAAATCAACAAAAAATTAAAAAATGCCAATTTTTGGTTAAAAAATAATTATAAAATAATAAGATAAAAATAAGTAAAAATTAAATAAAAATTAGTAAAAATAAATGAAAAAACCTAGAGGGAAGCAAAACATAAAAAAGAAGTTGATTCTTTGATCAAAATTAAAAAAGAAAAAAAGAAAAAAAAATCAAAAATCAAAAATCAAAAAATACAAGTTCAACTTGGATAGCCCTAAATGAAAAACACCAAAAATTAAATAAAAAATGAAAGATTCTATGGAGCATCCCAGTTCCAATTATAACAGTTCAACTTGACTAGCCCTCAATTAAAAACACCAAAAAAAAGCAAGTTCAACTTGTGTTAAGCTGATCCCATCACAAGAAGTAAAAATACTCCTTATGATGCGATCATCCCAACACAAGTTGAACTTAATTTACAATTAATTTTGATTTAAAGCACTAAAACAAATGTGGTTAACTCAAAACACTCAACATAATGATTTTCAAAATTTGATAGCCCTTTATATTAATCAAAGTAAAAGTCAGCTGAATTAGAATTACAAGTTATATGGAAACCCAATGATGAAATGAAGTCTATAATCTAGAATACACATGAAGTTGATCTTTTAAATTATAAACCCAACCAGAAGCTTTCTTTGAAATTAAAGCAGAGGGTTTTTCTACAATGGGCAGGATTGGAATCATTTCTTCCTCAAGTCCTAATAGAACCCAGTGGTTATTGTTTACAAAGGAAATATAAATAGGCTCTGATTGATGTGTAACACCTTTTTTAATTGGGGTATAAGTACAAAATGAATCAAATGAAATGAAAAATATAGGTCTGGAATATGCTTCTGCTATTATATGACCCATATCTAACTCAGCCAGCCATTTTGAAGAGGGAATCTTTTCATTGATGTCTTCAAAATCAAGTATTGCTTTAATCTTTTATAACTTTCTTGCCCCACCAACCATCTTAATGTAGCATGCTTTATGTCTCTTCAATGTTTCAATCAATAATCATTTCCTTTCTCACTTTAAACCAACTGTCTTCATCATACCCAAGGGATTTAGCAATGACTCTAAATCCACAATTCCTATCACCAATTGGATCTCAAACCTCCCCCAAGAAATTATGTAAGTTCTCAGGTATTTTATTGATTCAATTCAATTTTGGTTCCTACAACCAAAATTATTTAGTCAAAATTCTAATCAATCTCATTAAAGGAAACAACACTCACCAAAGATGAGCTTCTGGTTGACCCTTCCTGCTTGTCATCTTCCTCTGAAGAGGATTCCAAGTCCAAATGAAGTTAAGCTAATTCACTTTCAGTATCTTCCTTTGAACTATTAATTTCAAATTCTGATCCTGCGGACTTTGACTAAAAATTATTATCATATCATTTTCAGTTCATTAAACTACAAAAATGAACATTTTACAAAAGAAAAGACTTACAATCTTTGGTCTTTTCTTATTTGGTGCTTGTCTAATTCCCTTTTTCCACTTCAGTTCTTTTTCAAAATGTTTGACTTGAGAAGTAGCTCTCCAGGTATCTGTCAATTTTGGCCAAACTCTACTTGATCACAAGACTTTTGGTTCAATTGTTGGATTTGATCAATAATTTGCGGTCTTCTGAATCAGTTACTTCAACAGCTTGCGTTGATCTTTTTCAGGATATCCCAAGATCATTGCATTGAGCTTCTCATGTAACTGAGAATTTTTGAGCATTTCATCAACATCAGCCTTCCACAATCCAAATTTATCAAACATTAGTAAAGTATGAATCATCCATCAAAAATCATTAATCACAAAGTGATTTGAACAATCCAAAAATAAAACCTTAACCAACTTACAGAACTAGAACTGCAAGGGTCATAATGCAAAATCCACTGAGAATGAAAATCCTCAGGCACAACAGATCCTCTGAACGCTAGTTGGTCACCTATCTGGTGGGAACAGGGCAAACCCACAGTCTTGGAGTATGACTTGGTGCACACTTGCCCATCATGGTTCCGCTTTAGTTTCTCAAATTGTTCCACAACAAGTTTAATTGTCTCTAAAGAAAAATTTTATCCCAATGGTAACAGTTCAGTGGGAAGAAGTATGCCTGAATTTATTTGAGAGTTTTAAAGGGACGCCTGAACCAATTTTATTTGATTTAAAAATTTTCCTTCTAGGTTCTTCAAAACATCCAAAATGTTTCCCAAAGAATTTCCAAGGAATCATTTGAGAGTAGCATGGGCCCCTTCCACCCAAGGCATGGCTTTATTACCAAAGTGAGGGTATTCTCAATTCCAAGCCATTTAAAACATTTCTTTGATACAGAAGATTTTATTTTCCATATACTCAAGCAGATCCTCATGGTCTTTCAAGAAAAACTTTATACAAGTCATAACATAAGCACCCAAAACTAGGAAGATTAACAGAAGAAGCAGTGAGTTGGACCTTGCTCTATGTTAGGCATCATTGACTTCTGCCTCCTCCTTGTTTTTAGAGGCCCCATACTTCCCCCACAAAGACATAAATATTTTCCATCCTTCACCGTCATTATTGAAGCAAACTTTATAGTTTGCTTGTATGTTTTTACAAAAGTGCCACAAACAACACTGTCTTGTTGACTCTGGGAAACTAAATTCAATGTCACAAATAAGACCTTTTTCACAGTCTGTTGCAAAGAATTTGGGAAGTCTCTCAGGATCATAATCCAGCTCCTTTAGTTCATTTACAGACAAACTGTAGAATTCAAATGTTTCTTTTGTTATAATTACAAGAGCTTTAGTGAAATGTTTTTGGTTGTCTGTCATTCCTACAACATACAATAGGGGGATGTTGTACTTATTTGTTTTATAATTAAAATCCAACATAACAGTATGATGGAATTGTTTGCAAAGCTTTAATTAATCAGGGTGCTCCTAGAATAGGGCCTCCAAGTGTCCCTCTCCACTGAATTTTGACCAATGAACCCAACCTGAATCTTCAATTTGTTTGTAGAGGACCTCCATAACACTTTTTCCCTTGGGTTTGGCTAGCGCTACCTTTTGCTTAGTGTTATAGATTTTTTGGTCATCAACATACTTTCCGCCATCAATCTTGCTCAATTTTCTTTTGAGTTTCATTGTATTGAGACCATCATTCATTCCTTCTCTTAAATTATCTAAGGCCACACCAAATCTTCTCCTGAGCTAAGGATGAACTGAGGGGTTTTCAGATGTTTGATGGTTATGTTTATCATTTCTGTAGGAGATTTTCCACAAGTTTTCTGCCTTTGTGTGACTTGCACGGATTAAAAAATTACACCCAACATTCCTTGTGTGAGTTTTCCTTGACCTTTTGGTGAGCAATGGCCCAGAGTAGGAACCATGTCTATCACAGCCTGAATCCACATATTTATTAAGTTTTGAGTTGAAAAATGTAAAAGCATAGCCATGCTTCATTTCCCATGTTTAGAAATACTTTTGCGCCTGTTCCCTAGTATGAAAGGCTCTCACAGGAGTTGGTTCAAGTGGATCTGGCACCAATTAAATGATTATATCATATTTACATAGTTACATAATCACAAGTGGCCAATCAGTTTCCGTCAAATCAAATCAGGCAAAGGCTAGAGTAAAATAAAATTTTACTCACCACAAGAGGTCAAATCCATTTTTGAAACATTTTTTTCCTCAATTGTAACCCTAGATGAGGATACAATTGGGGCTTCCAATGTTTCATTAATTAAATCCTTTTTTTCCGCAGCTTTGTCAATGGAAATATCAATGTAGTACTTCAAAGCAGCCATTTCATAAACAGGAGGGCTTTCCAATGTTCCCATAATGCAAAAAAAATGCAATGGTACTTCAGTATTCAATCCAACTTTCAATGGAACAACTACAAAGTTTGCTCACTTTTGAGTTGAGAAAGATCAATTTAACCAACAGGCAGTAAAAATTTACTTTACTGTTGTCCAACGGGCGGTTTGAGAGTGTAATTTGTGGGATGGGGACAATTTCAAAGATTTTGTTTGCCAAAGGCAATGATTTTGTTTGCAGTTTCACTTTATGATTGCTAGGCGTGGTCCAATAGTCCCACAAAGTATGTTTTGATCCCAAATTTGGGTTGATGGAACCCAAATTTGGTCCAGGGGGTCCCAAAAACTGTGGCGCAACCCCCGGGAGGTTGTATACCCCCTTAAAAGCGTCTAAATGGCTGTGTACAGGGGTACAAAATTAAAAAATGCAGCTTACAGGGGGTATACAACCCCCCGGAGTTGCACGTGTTTGGAACAACCCTTTTTAGTTGTGTATGGGCCCCCACGTGTCAAAGGGGCCGTGTAGGGCCCCACACAACTCCAACACCACTGGGGGTTGTGAATTTATCATCACCCTTTATTTAATTATTTATTATATATCTATCTATTTGTTTATTTGTTTATTTGTTTATTTGTTTATTTTTTTACTTGTTTATTTGTTTATTTGTTTTTTTTTGTTTGTTTATTTGTTTATTGATTGATTGATTTATTTTTTTGTTTTTTTATTTATTGATTCCTTCATTCATTCATTTGTTTATTTTTTTATTTTTTTCACGCCTCATATGGGTTGTGAACCTCTGTTCATGAATCATATGGGGTGTGAAGGTCTTTTCAGGCCAGTTTGCAACCCTGGGCTTACAAATTTAACATTTCCCTTTTTAAAAATTATGAAAAACTTATTAAAAATGGTAAAGGATCAATAATCATATAAATTATTTCCCAGGAAGACCCCCAATTTTGAGCATACTAGATGGAAAGGAACTGAATCCTTCTGGCTTCTGGTGGGTATAAAAGGATTGGAGAAAAAATAGAGAGAAATGCCAGAAGTATTATTTGGCTAAAAAGGTAAATTTATTTATATATTTTTAGAATCAAATTCCAATTTAGGGTCCAAGAAATTATTTGGTTTTTGAGCCCTCTTTCACACAGGAACATTTCTGTTTAATAAAATATATGAGAAATTTTGGTGCCAGTAGGAATTGCAAGGACTCCTTTCAAGGAGGGTGTGGATAATTTCCTTGGTGGTTTGGTTACTTGAAACCTACAAAAAGGGGTAATCTCAGCCCGATTACTTACTAGGTCTTGATAAAGACTTTTTCTTGAGGAATTGGACAAAATTCAAGGTTTGGGGTAATGGAATTTGTTAATGGCGCAGGCTGAAGGAATTTGTTGATAATTTGGCCAAAACAAGATATTCAAGAGTTTTGGAATAAAAATTTACTCAGAAATTGGTCCAAGATCACACACTTATATTACAACAAGAGCTTTATGGCTGAGGAAATAAATATCTGATGCTATAATGAATTTATAACTGGAATCAATGCGCTAAAAATGGCTGGGGAGGAACCATTATTTATACCTTTTGGGCCTCATTGTGGTACAGGTATTTTACCCGCCAAAGGAGGGTGACCAAGGCTAGCACTTAATCCAAGAAGCCATCCATGTGTTCTTTTTCATATAATCTAGAAATTACTGAATTATAGTAAGTATTTTTTCATCATAGCTAGGGCTTGATACATGTTTCCATGTCTTTAATGACCCCATTTTATCAGCCATATTGGTGGGTTTTAATTTAATATATAAAACATAAGACCATGTTTCCTGAAGCCAAGGGCTTGATCAAACTTTCTAGATACCTTCTTCTGGGGGAAAACTTTGTGTCTGGTCCATGTCTTTAATGGCCTCATAGTATGAGCCATGTGAGTGGGTTTTAATTTAATTTAAAAAATATAAGACCATGTTTCCTGAAGCCAAGGGCTTTATCACATGTTCTAGAGAAACTTTTCTGGGTTAAAAATTTGATTATGGTGCTATTTTGTCAATATTATTCTAGCTACAAGAAATTAAGTGGGCAGTCAGCCACTTGTTGCAATTCAATCCATATAGTTTTAATTCAGAGGCTACAGGAGTTTAAATGAGTGCCTAGTACCTTGAGAGAAGGCTGGCAAAAATCATAAAATTTTTTTAGGCTGTGGGTATGCTCTCAGCATGTTAGGTTATCCAGGAGGCACCATAGCTGGGTTTCAAACCCTCCTTTAATCCCCATTTCCAGGGGTCCTGACAGATTAAATGGGGTGCAGGGCCCCATTTTTCTGAATTTTTAAGTGAGTGTAGGTGTTTCATGAGGTTACTCACCACATGGCGGCAATTTTTGGGCCCCATTCAGCGTGAAACCACAATGTAGGGGGTAACTGGGGTAGCCTACAGCCTGATTTCCATTTGGGTAGGTGACTGGTTGCTGGATTTTTCAGTGGTGGGTTGCCTTATGCAATGAAAAAATGGCATTTTACTAAAAAAAGAATTATTGAAACTTTTCAAAAATAATTTAAAATACTTAGAATCATGTAAAAATAGAAATAAAATATGGAAAATGACCCTATTCATAGTCTCTAAAATACTGATCAAAGAAATTCAATAAAATTAGGGAATATATTTTATTTTTTTTCTTTAATAATTGGGAAAAATCATTTTTTTCCTTCAAGAAATTCAAAAAAATGTGAAATAATTAACAAAATAATCCAAGAAAAATGAACAAATATCATGATTTATTTTCTTCAAATTTTTTATTGGTTTCATTTTTAGTGTGCAATTTTTTGAACTTGAATGATTTCATAACAAAAAATTGAATTCTTACAAAGAAATTGACAAAATGACTTCTTTCTTTACAATGAAAATTTTCATTTATATCTTAAATCTGAAAATTTCTACCCAAACTGATGAGCCACAGCATAATAACCACAATGTCATCTTTTTGTGGATAATAGAAAGATCTGAAATTTTGATTCTTTCATACTATTCAAATTCAGCTTCATAATATTCATTTATTACTTGAATTTACTTATTTTATAATTCTTCTTGACTTTTATCCACAGATTTATTTTGAGGTGAATAATCTGCTCTTGATTTTTCCAGTTATATCAATCTCAAATCTTTTCTTGATTCCTTCAGATCTTCAAAATTTTCTCTTTCTCTTTCCATTCTTTCAAAATTTGACTTCTTCTTCCAATTAATATTTTTTTCAGAATCTTTCCTGATTCCATGCTGTTTCTGCTTTCCCCTTTGAATCTCCACATACCGGTTTTTTTAAATATGCTCTTCCTGTCTCATCATTACTTTTTCCATTTTTTCTTTTGTTATGGGATCTATATTACAATCTCCATCCCTTCAAACAAACCCAATCAGTATTGATCAAATAGACTTCCATCATCATCATCAATTAATCAACTGAGAGAGGAGCAAGGGGGAGGGAGCAAGTTATGGGGGGAGCAAGTGAGGGGAGGGAACAAGTGAGGGGGGTGCCAACAGCTTGGATTTGGCCAAGCAGAACTTGGCTGTATGCCAAGATCTGCGGCGCAAACTGATGTGGAAATCAAGACCGCTGGAAAATTTGCCAAGAAGGACTTGGGAGTGTGCCCAGAAAAGCTTGAAACACTATATATATAATATGTAAAATAATTATGTGACATTTCATATCTTTGAACTATAAGGAATTTAACTTCTGAAATAATTTTTAATTTAACTCTGTGCTCTAACAGTCATTCCCACAGATATGTCCCCATAGCCTAAGAAATCCCCAATTTATCTGCACCCAGGTGATGCTTGTTTTCTGCCAATTCCTCTTTCATGATATCAGTCATTTGGTCCTCCAAGTCTTTCCATTGGAGGGATGTACCCTCTTGGCAGACCATTTTGTTCAATAATTAGAACACTCTTCTGAGATATTTTTTATTTTTGTGGGGGATGTTATTTTTTGCTATCATAATTTTGGGTTGATTTTTGAAGTAAATCTTGGATGGGAAGTGAAAATCCAGGTCAATCAGCATTGGAATAATGTGAGCCAGAATCTGGGAGCCCTTGGAGATATTCACATACTTTGATTCACAGGTAGACAGTGCTCAAGCTTTCTGCCATATAGCTTTCCAAGCTATTGTGCATACTTGGCATTGGATCACATAGCTTCTGGTCAAGAGCTCATGTTACCCTCCAAACCCAGCATCCACCAATAGCAACAATCACCAAATTCCATCTTTCTGATACAATAGGGCCTTCTTTTAAAATAGTTCAAGATATCCAATAAGTTTATCTAGGCCTTCAAAGTTGAAATTTAATGGATTTTAGTTTAAAAAAGAAATAAGGTTCACTGCATAAGTAATTTTTGGGAAAATCACACAGGATAGATATGTCAAGGATCCCAAAAAAACTGTTACCTGGATGTGTACACTGGGTCCCAAGAGTTTATTTTAAGGATCAATCCTGACAGAGGTGCACAATTTTGTAGGTAGGGTTGGCCCTAGTAATTTAAAATTTCCTTTTCAAAGAGTCCCTGTTCAATATTCATGATTTTTACCAGCCTCTTGATTCAAATACCAACAAGCTTATTGATCTCCTGTTTGCACTTGATTTTCAGATTGTTCTCAACCCAAAATCTGAATCTTTGTAGCATTTCTCTCAAGCACACAACCAAAAGCCCATCATACACATGGAGCCATAAAATCAAAAATAACTCTTTTTGCTAACAATTTAGAGAAAATACCCAAATTGGCTGGCTTTCAAACCAATCTTCTCAATGATACTCTTGAAATTTTTCCACCAGAATTTTCACATACATTTACTTATGCAGCTTCATCACTATCCTCTAACATTTTGGCTGTATCAAGAACAGTGGCTGGATATATATTTCTTAGGTTATGGGTCCATAAAGGTAAGCCAAGGATATATCAAAACTTTCTGTTTGGTAGCCTCCATGTTGTGCAATAGCCAGAAATATTTGGAGGGTAATCAAGGAATCAGTTGGTGCAAACGTCTTTCACAAATTGATCCCCATCCACTTACTGCACCCTTTTGCAACATATTGTGAATTCACCCTGGATAAGATTGCCTTCATTTTCCCTCTTGTGATCCAGGAAAAATTTGGCATCCAGGAATTTCATCCCCACATGTGGCTTGACCAGAAACCACACCCCCAGATCCTGAAATTGGTTTACCTCAACCTCTCCTGATTTCCACCACTCTTCTGCCAATTCACCCTTCAAGACCTTGTCCATTTTTCATGGTACCACTTATTTTACCAATTGTTGTGATTTCTCCATGCCCCATTCCTCACCCATGTCAATTAAATTGGTATAAATTCCCCTCAGCCTGATTTTACTTGGGATTTACTGGTGAGGTTCCTGGGCTGACTATCCCCACAGTTTTTGGAAAGCTTGGAATATAATAGATTTGGATTTTATCACCCATTTTTCTTTTTCCAACCAAGATAACCAGCCTTTGCTGCTTTCTTGGAAGCCCAAGCACTTGAACTGCTGACCTCTCTCCTTCATCTTTCCATGCTTTTCCAAGGGGACATGCACAATTGCATTGGCCCCAAAAGTTTAAATTATAGATGCATTCACTTGGTTTACCAACAGGATCTCAAGCAGGGAATAGCCATTGTTTCTGGTGTTTGGTATTCAATTATGTAGATAGGCTTCTGCATGGTAGGAAAAGGACCAAAATTTCCTTCCAACCCCAATCTTTTTCAGAATTTTCCTTTCCAGGTACCCAAGATTTCAATTTACCCTCTTAGCCTCCTTGTTATTCTCCAGGTGGTAGGGTGGTATTGATGAAAAAAGGATTCCTGGTGGTCCCAGCATCTGCTTCAAAGGCCCTGTGAATTCTGCCACATTATTGCTTTTTAAAATGGCCAGGTATCAACCAATGGTGTTTTTTATGTGCTCAACCCATCCTGAAACTTTTTTAGGTACCTCTTCCCTTCAATTCAGGATTGTTATGGAGGTATAGTTTAATCAATAGTTTATTAATTTGATTAGTTATTGCGCTCCTATCACTCCTCCTCAAAGGGACCTGCAACACCAGTCAAAAACAATCCATAGGCTTCCCCCAAGGCACCCCCAAAACTACTCCTATTTTCCAAAATCTTGGAACAATTACACCTTTTGAAAAAGAAGGATATTCATGGGCAAACTAGCTCTTCAATGAAGTGTTTCTGCAGGAACTGCTTTACCACACTCTTGGAAGCATGGCCCAGGTTCAAACACCATTTTTAGGGATCAAAATATGTTTTTGTGATTGCTTTCTTCATTAAATCTAAAAAAATATCTTTTGGTACAGTCCAGAAGAATTTCTGATAAGATGTATTGTATTTTTTAGCAAGAGGTTCCTCCAAAATAGATTCAAACCACTCATAGCATGTTAGCCGCCCTTCTGAAAAAATTCTTCCTGTTGAAATTATGACCCCACTGATTTCTGGAAAGTATTACACATCCTCAAAAATCATCAAGCCTGTTCTTGTTGTTATTAATATCCTGCCCACAATTAAAAAATCAACATGGTATTCATAAATTTTCATAAAAGGCTTTTGTGGCTTTTTTAGCTTCCTGGTTTCTGAGAAATAGGGTGATGGCCCACTCATGTGCATGCTTGCAACTAATTCCAGTGAGATTTCCACTTTTTTTTCATCTTGGGTATTTCTATTACCTGTAATTGGTCTGTTCTCTTGATGCTTAGGTGTTGATAAGACATTCTCAGCAGTTGAAGCTATCTTGAACCACTTTCTGCATGGTTGGAAGGTGGTGCCAGAACCTGCCCCTTACAAACATCATGCCAGTAGATATTGCAATTGGCATAACTTTGACCCTCACCCTCACAGTAGAAACAGACACATCTGTACATACTGTTTGACCAGTCCACTGGAAGGATGTCTTCTGGAATAAAATGTTGCTTTTTTCACAGAAAGGTGAGGCTTGTTGAATGGTTGACCTGTTGGCCCCTGTGCAGTCTGACTGTTCCTCCATTTTGGCGACACATATCTAGTCCTGATAGCCTGTATTTTCTCCAGGTCCAGGTTGTAATAGGTGAGTGATGCTTTTGGCTTGATTTTCCCAATTGCAGCTTTCAGGAACTCAGCCACATCCCTGAATTGTGGAACAGAAATGGAATAACTGAGCTGTTTGGTTACCAAATATTTTTAAGTATTTGCATCTATCTCACCAAGAGCAAATGCCACTGTCTGGAGCATGAGGCTCATCAGATCATCATGCAAGATTTCCATCTGATTCAGGTTCACTAGTGTGGTTTTACACAACATAATTCAAGGCATTTTTTCTTATGAAAATACTAGTACCACCACCATTCTTTTGGAAATGGCTACTTCATGATGCAGTTCCAATCTCTTTCATTTTTCAACCAGTTTGAAAATATTACACCAGTGTTCTCATACAAATTTGCATTGATGATGGTGTAAATTTTTTCAGCCATAGAGTGCCAGAGGAGATTCACAATGGTGTGGTTTGCATTACTGTTGAGGAGATCAATTTTAGTGCTGTCACCTATGGAGTTTTTGCTGCATTCAAAGGCCTGGTGGAGGGTATGCTTGATGAAAGTTTCCCAGGAATTGAAATTTTATCCATAAAATTCAAGAAGGGGTCTCTTATTATTGATATTCAACTTGAAAATAATTGGCTCTTTGATGAACTTCATGGTTAGTAAGATTTTGTCCTGTGTGGATTGAAAATTTTGTTAAATAATTCTGCCTCCATACTCTTACAGTCATGCTATTCTTTACTGTCACATCCACATAGGCACGGACCCTATCACTGTCACAAACCTATCTCTGTCTTTCACAACTATGTTCCCTGTTCTTCTCTTTCCTTTCTATCTCTCTCAATCACGTACCTTCCGGTAACTCTGGAGGATCTCTGAACCAACAACTTGCTCAACCTAACTCAAGTCACATCTTGACTCTCAACACAACTACTCATTATCAGATTGAATCTCTTCTTATTTCTATTCTATTCTTTTCTTTCTTTATCTTTTTATTTCTTTTTGTTTGCTCCTTCTCAACTCCAATCTTACTCTCTTCAACTCAATCTTCATCATGCTCTGATTGGTAAGACAATCATCTATTGCCAAATACTCTATACATGTCTGATCTAACTATTGATATTCTCCTCTTCAAATTCATCCTTGTTGTGTTCCTCAATATTCTCATAGTGTCTGATCCAGCCTACTCAACCACCGCACGTCCTAGCTGTTACATGCTTGATGTTTTTTTTCTTTATCTTTTTCTTTCTTCAGGTCTTTCCTTTCCTTTGCTGTTTCTATACTGATAATGCAACTGGCTTAGCCCTCTTTGGTCAATACAAATTGAATAATAATTCAGTTACTCAAAATGGTTAAAAGCCAAAGCCAACCCAAAAAATCTAACCAAACCAATGGAGGGATCCAGAAACAATGGCTTTTGTCAAATTATTCTCAAAGCTGCACTCAAAGCTGTGCCTATGCTATCCAAAGAAAATTATTCTATCTGGAAGGACAAGATGACAATCTTGCTTGAAATTAAAGGAATCAAGGAGGCTCTCAAAGACAATTCCAAGACTCTTAGCTCTGTTGATGATATGGAAAATTGAGTGATTCTTCTTTCTCAAATTGATTCCATAACTCGCAATAATGTTGTCAACCTAACAAACATCACTTCTGCTCAACTTCTTTGGCAAACCATCAAAGAACAATTTGCTTCTTCTCAAACTTCCAATCAAGCTAAAGTCTTTAACAAGTTCCTCTATCATCAATTCAAACCCAATGCTATCAATCTCTTCATTATGGAAACCAAAATTTCTCTTAAGAAAATGATTGATGTAGGGATTGATCTCCCTGATGATATTCTATCCTATCTCATTCTTTTCAAATTTCCTCCTCCACTTCATTCTCTTTGTCAACAAATAATGCACTCAGATAAGACAGTCACAATGGATCTTGTTTTAAACCACCTTAATCAACTCAACAACAAAACCAGAGTCATATCCAAGGAAACCAAAATTAGCAATACAGCTCTTGTTGCATCTTGTATTCTGAAGAAACCTGTTCCCTTGGAGCAAAGATGCAAGAAAGGATTTCACAATCCCATGTTGCCAGACCACCCAGCGGAAAAATGCTGGCATCTTCATGAACATCTAGCACCCAAATGGTGGAAGGAATTGCAAGCTTGCTGGAGAGCTTCACTCAACTCAAGCTCAAAAACCAAAGAAGTAGCTCATTGCGTAGCGCTTCTTACTACTTGGATCAAGGAAATCAATCCTCTGAATCAAATCATCCTTGACTCTGGCGCTTCTTGCCACATGTTCAACTCCCCTAATTTCTTTTGTCAGCTCAAGGAATACCCAGGTGAATAATTCATCAACACAGGAAATGAAGGTGCAAAACTCCTGATCAAGGGTAAAGGGACAGTCAAACTTTCTTGGAAGAATTTGTTTGTGTCTCTCTCCAATTGTCTTTTTGTCCCTGATCTTGTGGTGAACCTCATCAGTCCTGGCAAATTAATCACAGAGAAAAATTCTCTCTTACCTCTTCTCAAAAT
This sequence comes from Puccinia polysora, assembly GCA_025617555.3. NCBI lineage: Eukaryota > Fungi > Basidiomycota > Pucciniomycetes > Pucciniales > Pucciniaceae > Puccinia > Puccinia polysora. Next base: position 25,797,794 of record CM062631.1, read on the forward strand.
CATTTCTTTCTTTCTACTAATTCACAACTGGCTTTCTCTGGATTCATTCAAGAGAACTTGTTTATTCTCAATTCTCCTTCTCTTGTTGGAAATAATCACAAATTTTGTCACATTGCTCTTAAAAATGTGGATCTCAACAACATTAATCACCTTCACCAATTGTTTGGACATGCAATTCTGTACTGTCTCAAAAATCTTTTTCCTTCACTTTCATCCAAAACCATTTTAGACTTTCAATGCAAAGACTGTTTATTTTCTAAGATTTCCAAATCCTCTTTCAAAAATACCTTGACCTCCTCTTCCAAACCTTTTGAACAACTTCACATCAATTTGATAGGCCCAATCACTCCCTTTTCCAGGAATGATATGAATTATATCATGTCAATTATTGACAACTTTTCTGGTTACATTTCAACAATACCTCTCCAACAAAAATCCAATTCATGCCAACAACTCAAAATAATTTTAAATCACAAAAAACTAAAACAAAATTTTTTTGTGCTACTGTCTGCACTGATGGAGGCGGAGAATTCTCTTCTACCAAAATTAAAGATTTTCTTAAAACTAAATCAATTCAGCACTTGATTTCATAACCATATCACCACAAACAAAACGGAAAGTTCAAGAGAGCTAACCGTACACTCACCAAATCCATTAGAGCTATCCTCCAAAGTTCCAAACTTCCTCTCAATCTATGGGCTGAAGTCGCCAAGTCAGCCTGTCTTGCCTTGAATCACATCCCAAAAACTCCTAACTCTCCCTCTCCCTATCAATCCTTTGTTGGCAAAAGTCTTCCTATCAGCTATTTCCAACTTATATGGTCTAAGGTAGTATATCTTGACAATAAGATTAATTGCGGCAAAAAATTTAAGGATCAAGGACTTCCGGGTACCCTTGTGGGTTACAACCCAAATTTTCTTTCATATCAAATAATGAAACCTGACATTTCCATTGTTTCCACAAAGCATGTTAAAATACTGAAAATTGACTCCTCATCAAAGAATTCCCTAGACTCACATCCAATAGAAGAATCCTTACATATCAAAATCAATGATGATTTACAATCTCCTTCTTTAAATTCTACTGCCGCCACAAACAAACCTGACTCACCATCCAAAGATTCTTTTTCCTCCAATACATTTAATCCTAATACTTCTCCTCCTAATACTTCTCCTCCTACTCTTACAACCAAAACTCAAAAAAGCCGTTCAACCAATACCAAGTCAGACATTTCCAAAGATTTGACACATCAACTCATTCCAAGTTACTCTCTCCAAGATCAATCTGCTTTAAACCCTCCTCAATGGTATGGATACCATCACTACTACATACCAAAAACCTTTGAACAGGCCAAGAAGTGCGCCAATTCTCTCAAGTGGGAAACCTCCATGGAAAATGAACTCAATGGGATTGAAACACTTGAGGTGTGGGAAGATTATAACGGTCCAGAACCCAAAAATCCTCTGAAAAATACCTGGGTGTATTGTCTCAAAGAAAACTGTCAGGGAGACCCTCTTATCTACAAAAGTTGACTTTGCGTCCAAGGATTCAATCAAATTTATGGATTGGATTATCAAGACACATTTTCCCCAACTGGTAAAGCAGCATCCTTGCAAATAGCTTTATTATTTGTTCTCTTTCACTCTCATCCTATTACTCAATTCAACGTGAAAAGCGCTTTTCTCCATGCTCCTCTGTCCAATAAAGTTATCATTTGAAGACCCAAAGGCTCACAAAGAAAATTGGAGTTTCTTAACTTGCAAAAATCCCTCTACGGCTTAAAACAAGCTCCTGCCAATTGGTTTCACACTCTTACTTCTTGGATTTGAGAGCAGGGATTCCACAAATCTATATCTGATCCTTCCTTGTATATTCACCCTGACTCAAACTCAGTTCTCTTCTTTCATCTCCACAACCTTATACTCGTTGGCCTGGGGAACAATTTTCAGACAAAATTTCTCCAAAAATTTCCTAATTCCAGTCATCATGATCCAAATACAATTTTGGGCATGAAATACAAGCAAATTGGAAACAAAATACTTCTATCTCAAACTAAAAATATTGAACACGGCTTGGAAGAATTAAATATGACAGACTGTAAACTGTCCTCTATCCCCCCCTCAGCCAACATCAATTTGACGCCAGCCTCTGATGAAGACCATGAAGAATTCAAGTCTCTCAATATAAACTATAGGTCTGCCGTCTTCCTCATCAACTACATTGCGTGTCTCACTTGTCCCAACCTCAGCTTTGCTGTTTCTAGTCTTTCCCGATTCTTTGAAAAGCCAGGTATTAGCCATTGGAGGGAATTCAAGATATGCTGGAAATATCTAAACGCTACAAAAAATCTGAAACTCACCTTACAAATCAATAACTCTAGCACTCAAATTGAATGTTACAGCAACGCCACTTGGAGTGACAATTTGGAAACAAGGCGTTCCCAATCTGGTCATCTTTCTCTTCTCTTCAATTCCCTCATTTCTTGGAGTAGTTACAGAAAGCGCAATGTAACTCATTCTACTACTGAAGCAGAACTTAACCCTCTAGCCGACGCCTTTTTAGAAACCATATGGATGCAAAATTTAGTGGCTGAACTGTGGAAAAAGAATGTTACACCCAGTCTTCATTATATAGACAATGAGGGTCTAGACAATAAACTCAAGAAGTTTGGGTGTAACTCCAAAACTTGCCACATCAATATCAAAACCAAAGCTCTTTGCAAAGAACTCAATCTTGGAAATCTAGTCATCAAACTAATTTCATCAACAAACATGAAAGCTGATGGACTTACAAAAGCACTTCCCCTTTCTTCTCTCTCTACTCTTCTTCAGTTAATAGACCCTTCCTTTACGGCTCCAACTTCAGTCTTACAAGTCACAGGGGGTTTTAAATAATTCTGCCTCCGTACTCTTATGGTCATGCTATTCTTTACTGTCACATCCACATAGGCGCAGACCCTATCACTGTCACAAACCTATCTCTGTCTTTCACAACTATGTTCCCTGTTCTTCTCTTTCCTGTCTATCTCTCTCAATCACATACCTGCTGGCAACTCTGGAGGATCTCTGAACCAACAACTACCTCAACCTAACTCAAGTCACATCTCAACTCTCAACACAAATAATCATTATCAGATTTAATCTCTTCTTATTTCTCTTCTCTTCTTTTCTTTCTTTATCTTTTTATTTCTTTTTGTTTGCTCCTTATCAACTCAAATCTTACTCTCTTCAACTCAATCTTCATCATGCCCTGACTGGTAAGACAATCATCTATTGCCAAATACTCTATACATGTCTGATTTAACTATTGATATTCTCCTCTTAAAAGTCATCCTTGTTGTGTTCCTCAATATTCTCATAGTTTCTGATCCAGCCTACTCAACCACCGCACGTTCTAGCCGTTCTGTGCTTGATGTTTGTTTTCTTTATCTTTTTCTTTCTTCAGGTCTTTCCTTCCTTTTGCTGTTTCTATACTGATGATGCAACTGGCTTAGCCCTCTTTGGTCAATACAAATTGAATAATCATTCAGTTACTCAACAAATTTGACTGGTGAATATTCAGCATTTTTTCTTGCTTTATGACTGGTGATGCAATTACTAAAATCTCCGTTGCATTTTATATTCCTTTGGAATTTTTGGGAAAGGCTTGATTTCAGCATCTCAAGCCTGAAAATCAACTCATTTTTCAAGAAAAAAAAGCTGGTATTGGTGGAGGTGGTCATTTAAAATATTGATATTGGTATAAGCTTGGCTTCCTCTATTTGATAATTTAGTTCTTCTTCTCTCTGTTATTTTATAAAAAATCCATACTCCTCCTGATATATCACAATTCCATAAAACGCCCCTGATTCCTCCAGGTGAGCTGGCTTATAACCTTTAAAGTTTCCAATCTTACCATCCACCCAAGTGCCCAAATTCCAATTTTTGGTGTATCCCAAATCAAAATCTTTATTAGATTTCATGTGATAATAGAGCTTAACTGACCATCCACCTGAGTTAGCCCAAATGCCAATGTTTGGTGTATCCCAAATCCAAATCTTAGTAAGGAAAAGAATTTGATCCAGGGGCAGTTGGTGGATTTCTATACAGACTGTGTGCAAGAAGTATGTGAAACCCATATCTGTGAACTATAAGTTATTTTTAGACTGAAATAACCATTTATTTATCTCTATGTTCTAACACAAATTTAAAAAAATTAGCTTGAAAAGGGGCTTTATTTTTTTAATTTTTTTCTTCTTCATTTTAAAGGATCTTTTGACCATCAAAAATGGGGGAAGAAGGCCTACACTGAAGACAGGGGAATTTCCATAGGTTTTTTCAAGCCTTTTATTATTAGTTTTTTTTTCAATAATTATTTTGTTTTAATTATTAATTTTACATTTTTTCATGTTAATGCTTATGTTGTAATAACAGCGCCTACAATGCCTTAAACCATATTTTTATGCATCAAATTTTGATACACTGAGGCCATAAATTTATTCACAGATTCCATAAATCATTTTTTTATTAGATGCTTGTGTTTTGAGAAATTTCATTCATGCCAAATACACCTATTCAATTAGAAGAATCAAAAAATTATCAAAAATTACAAAATAAAATCCATCAAGTGCAAAAATTAACTTGATTAATATCAAAAAAGAATTGCTTTTAATATGAATAAATCTTTGTTATTTTTCTAATAATTGAGTAATTCCTTGTTTAATTGTTTCAAACTATTTTAATTTGTCTCTTGGTCTCCTTTTTGAATCATTTTTAAAATTTGACACAAATTAAACTACATTCCATCATAAAAATCAAAAAATAAATGAATTTTATATCTTTTCTCTATTATTCCTTGTAGTTCATGCATTTTTTGCTAAGAATCTTTTTAATATTTGAAATATTCAAATTTGATATGTTTATTTACAGTTTTATTATGTTTTATTATTTTGGTAAAAATAATATTTAAATTGTATTATGAATTTCAACTTCTTTTGAAAGAAATCCTGGTTTTATGTTTCTTTGATCATTCTTGCACTTGATGCAGTCTATTTTCTGATTTTAAATTATATTTTAAATACTCTTATTAGATAGTTTTATTTTTCATTTTTATATGCTATTTTCTTATTTGAAAAAATAGACTTATATTCCATGAGAAATATCAGTTTTTATTCAGAGAATTAAATTTTTTATTTTGTCCTTATTATTATGTTACCACACAAATTATTTTTGGCAATAGTTTAGCCTATTTTGATTCTACTCATACAATAGAAATATCTAGAATTTTTTGATGTCTTTATAAGTTTTTTATAATTTATTCAAATCCCACTAGAAATATCTCTTCTAATTCAAAGAAATCAACTTTTCATTTTTAATTTTTTTATTTTTTGAAAAAATGAAGCTTTATTTGGAATATTTGAATATAATTCAGTTCTCTTCATGAAATAGATTTATTTTGAATTTTGATATTTTTGATTATTTTTTGTAAAAAGGTATTTACATTTCATCAGAAATCTTAAATTTTCTTCAAAGAGATATGTTGTTTATATTTATTATGATTATTCATGTACTTGATTATTTTTTTTTTTGGTAGAGTATTGCCAGCTTGCTACTATTTAAAGAGAAACCTGTCAAAGTACCAAAAATAAATGATAGAATTAAACCAAGAAGGGGTGGGAAAACCTCAAATATCATTAAATATTGTTATTTTTCACCCAAAATTAGGTAGGGTCAGTCACTTTCCCCACCTTTGAATTCTTGCTCCTTAAGATTTTAAAATATTTTAAATAAAAATATTTAAAAAAAATTGGCACCACCATTGTTATTTTTGGCGATTATCTTTTACATGTGTTGTCACTTATAGGCTTCACCACTAAAATTCATTCAGAATTGAGGTGTTCTGTATTTTTAAGAGTTCCGGATGGAATTGGGTTTTTTCAGAATTCCTGCATGCAGCCCCTGATCCCTGTACACAGCCTGCACATTCTAAAAGCTGCCCCACATGCAAAGTCCGCACCAAGATCTGAGACACAGCTGATTGGATCCCCACACGCAGAAGATCTGATCAGCTCATCTCAGATTGGCAAGGACTTAGAGCTGACAGGTAGGTATTGAAACTAACCATTACAACCTACATGGATCATCCCTTCATATGTAACAATGTGACATATGCATATGGGAGGATCTAAAAACATCCTACATCAAATGAAAATGCAGGAAAACAAACTAAAAATTACTTAAAATTGAAAATAAAGTAGAATAGAATAGAATACCACAAAATTGACACATCCAGATCTTTGAGGACCACAGAACACATCAAGAGGTCTGCAAATAAATTATTAAGAAATACTAAATTGATAAGAAGATGATGTAAAATTAATATAAATCCATGAATGATCATATTATTAAAACACAAATAGCTCAAAATCAAATTACATGCAGGATCAGCTAATTAACAAATAAACACAAAGATGGATCCTGTCACTAAAATCACACACTGATCCTGCAAATGCAGGATCAGATTAAATACAACACCAAGATCACATGCTAAAAAAGCTCTGGCTGGCTTTCTAGCCTCAGCACATGAGTCCTACCCTCTCTACATGCCCATAGAAGGCTCTATTTAATCTAAAAAGGTATTTATAAAACACCTTTATGGCTCTTTTACCCTCAGTAATTTATTAATTATCATCAGAAACCATTTAATTTGTGGTCAAGTGTTTATAAAGTTATAAGAAATTGAATTATCACTTCAGTCTGAAGTATATTTTATGAATTCACCAACCATTATTGCTGTTTTCATCAAAGAAAAATCAATAAACCCCCATCCTTTTATCTAAAGCCCTTCAATTGTGGACCATTACTGGTACCCAGTAAATGACTGCTAAAATTATGAAGTTATTTTATATCTCTGCTTTTCCTTTGTGTGCTACCATAGCCCATTCATAATACTATTTATTTGGTGCTAATCATTTTTGTTAATTCATAAGGAACCCATTGTTCCAGGGTAAAAGATTCAAAGTTAACTTCCTGAAGAGAGTTGATAATGACTTCCATTCTATATAAACTGTTTCTACTCTTTTAAATTATTATTAAACATATTTAAAACCTTTTAACCAACCCATATAAACCTTAAACTATTTACCAGTCATATTTATCATTTTGGAGACTGTTCTTGGTTAATTCTTATAAATATTGTTATTCTTTTACTTCATCACTCTTTTTATCTAAAGGACTGCAAGCTTCCTGGTATCAGAGAGCTGAAAAATATTTCAAGATATTTTAATTAAAATAATTAAATCCATATATGCAGCATTTTTGTATGTTTTTGTATGTTTGATACAAATTTATTTGAATACCACTAGAAATATTTAATTAGGGTGTATCAGAGTTAAAATTTTCAAAACATTGAATTTCTGATTCTAGGATTATACTTTTTCATAAAAATTTTTATTTTTATAATTTAAACCAATTGTTCTAGTTTTTCTTTTGATAATAAAAAATCCTTATAAAAAAAATATTTTGCCTGAAATAAGCAATTTGAATTGTTCAAAATTTTACCTCTGATACACCCTTATTTGTGTAAATAAAATGAATTATTATAATATTTTTAATTTTTCTCATACTTCATGTAGTTATTATTTAAAACTGGGGCAATATTTGAGCTCCTTGAAAAAAATTGATATTTTGTATTTTTAATCATTAAATTTACTCAATTTGTGTCCATATTAGGGTGTATCAAAGTTTGCAAACACGCCATTAGAAACCCGCCATTTTTTGACCAAACCCGCCATTTTTAATGGCAGGTTTCTGAAATAGACATACCCCTTAACTGGTGTATTTCAAAATGGTGGGTTTCATGAAAATTGCAGATTTCAAACATCAAACCCCCATTAAACCCGCAATTTATGCATCATCATCCACCCACCATCCATCACATCTAAAAAACCCATCCACATCAGCAAATCCATACCGGTTGCATCTCCATTGCATCACACACATCTCATCTCCATTGCTTCACATCTCTATTGATTTTCACATCTCCATCTTCACAAAAATCCCATCATCATCTCATCACCCCACATCACATCAATCTCCATTGCATCACACACATCTCATCTCCATTTCTTCACATCTCTATCAATTTTCACATCTTCATCTTCACACAAATCCCATCATCATCTCATCACCACACATCACATCACCATTTTTCTCAACATTTCCAATCAGACTTCCTGCCAGCAAGTTGAAAACTCAAAAAAGCTGACTGAACTTTTGCTACTGTTTGACTCCCATTCAGAATCTGATTCAGAATCCAATTTGGAATCAACTTGTTTAGCTTTGAATTCTCTGTTGGAAAAGCAATACATGGTTCCAAGAATACACACCCTCCACAAACCTGTGTATGAAAGGCAAAAGCTTCATCTCATCCCCAACTTAATCTTCCAGAAACTATTCCAAACTTTGTTGCCTTCATTCATGAAAATTTTGGAGATGATTGAAGACCACCACATCTTCCAGAACAATTCTTGGAATCCTCAACACAATCCAGCCATCCAACTGGCTGTTGCTCTTTGTAGATTGGGATCAAATGGAAATGGAGCAGCAATCCATCAATTGGAAAATCTATTCTCAGTCAGTTATGGAAGCATTGACTTATACACCAAAAGAGTCATGATTGCTATCCTATCTTTCCATCACTTGGTCCTTTCTTGGCCAACCAAAGAAGAACGCAAGGAGATATCTCAAGTAATGGAGACCAAAGGCTTTCCTGTTTGCATTGGTTTTGTTGATGGAACCACCATCCCCTTGATTAAAAACCCCAAGCTAGATGGAAACCACTATTTTGATTGCAAAAAAAGGCAACTGATTCATTTCTTTTCCAATGACTTTGATAACACCTTTGATCACACCACTTACCAAATATGTTTCATCTTTTTGTTTAGATACTCCATGGCCCTACAAATGTTTTGTGATAAAAACAAGAAGTTCATATCCCTCCATGCTGGCCTTCCAGGTTCTTGTCATGATTCATACATGTTCAATTGGATGTGAATTGCCCAATAACCAGGGAACTACTTTGACCAAGATCAATACATTCTGGCCAATTCAGCTTATGCTAGTGGCAAATATGTGGTTCCAGCATACTGGAACATTTCATCTAAAGATCAAGGAAAACCCAATTTCAACTATCATCTTGCCCAATCACCAGTTTGGATTGAGCATGCCATAGGAGTCCTGAAAGGAAGATGGGCCAGCTTAAGGGAAATGTGAAACCAGCTTCAAAACCCCAAAGACATGAAGTTCCTCATCAACTGGATTATCACTTGTGTAATCCTTCACAATCTTTTGGCCAACATCAAAGATAAATGGGACAAAATATTTGAAGATGATATTCCTGACCCACCTCAAGTCATCCCTGTCTCATCTTGACCCTCATCTTCTTCTATGAGAGAGCGATTTTTTCCTCTCACCCTTGCTTGCTTTGATGAGTAATGTTTTATTTTTAAATAGGTGAAAAATAACTTCACAGTAAGTTTTATTTTTTGGCTGTTCACCCAAGTTTCCAGGCTGAGTTGGTTTTTTTTTTTCTTAGTGGACTTAGACAAAATCAAAAAACACCTCCACCTCATACCCCACCACTTGCCAGCCCATCCACCTCTCCTCTCCACCTCACTGCTCCAACACTTCCACCTCACCCCACTCACACACTGGTCACCTTCCTTCCTCCTCATCATCAAACCACCTCCTTCACCTCAGAAACCTAACCAACCTCACCAGCCTCATCAACCTCACCAAGCTCCCCAAAACATCCACCATCCAACTCACCAACAGACTCAGTGAGTCCCCTTCCCTCATTCTTTCCACTCACTAAACCACCCTTGCTTACCTCTCCTTTGAACTCCCCCCAGGTCTTCTCTCTCAGCTCCACCTCATCTCAATTGCATCCCCCTCCTCGTCTGGTAAGCCCCTCTCTTCTCTTTCTCCCCCCTTCCTCCTCCTCCTGCCTTGCTCAACCAACCCCCACCAATCAATTAGGAATTGAATGATCAATTGGTCTTGATTGTTTTGATCAATCAATTCACTTTTGATTTCTTGATGGTTTTATTTTTTTGCAATTTATCAAGCAATTGTTTTGCAATCAATCAAGTGATTGATTGCAAATGTCTCCTCCACCATTTTTTGGAGATTTTTTTGGAGCTGAACTCCGCTGTTTTTTTTTTTGTTTTTTTTTTTTCTTTTTAGGTGTCTCTGGAATGCAACAGAAGCCAACAGGGTCTTTTTTAATTGTTTCAGGTGTTCCTTGCCATGGAAGGTAGGTTTTTTTTTTATTTTAATTTTTTTGATAACTTTGCTTGTTGGTGGGTTGCATGGGTCACTCATGCCATTTTTTTGGGGGGGATTCAGCTTCCTGTGTCCCTGGGTTCAAGTCCAGGTTTGGTTTCTTTTTTTTATTCAATCATGTTTCACTGATGATGTCTATTGGACTGACTTTTTTTTTTTTTTGGAAAACATTTGACTGCCTTTGGGGAACATCCAACTCTTCTCCCACCCCCCTCAAAATGTTAGACAAACTATCAAATCCTGCCTTTTTCCTCACCCCAATCTAAGTATAGGATTGGAAAGGAACAAGATGGAAGGAGATGGCTTGAAAAAAATACATAGAGGTGGGAAGAGTAGGGCTTCTTGCCAAAAGAGGCTTCAATATTTCAATTCAGAAATTTCTTTGGAAGTTACTGAGGAAGGTATTAATGAAAAGGTGGTCTGGTCTGGTCAGAAACCGCGTCCTTTGGATCTGTACCCTTCAATTGTTGCCAAAAATAAAAATAATAGTTGCAAACCCACCCTGGAAGAGTTTGAGCAAGAAAAACAAACAATCAAACCATTCCATTTCTTCCACCTTGCCAAAGTAATTGTCCTTGATTGATCTGATCGCCAAGCCCTGGTTTCAATAATCAAATTTATGCCCTTGGATGAACTCTCAGAACAAGATAAGAAGGACATCAAATTTTTCACCACTTTCCTTCATTGTTCAAAAAAAATTTGTCAACCCTGTTGGTCCTTCAAGATCTTGGGGCGGAAAAATGTGAGCAGTTGGATGGCAAAAATTGATGCACCCTTCCAAGTTATTTGGACGTTATGTGAAGAAATCATCTACTAGATCTTCTCCTCAAGAGTATGCTTTCCTCAAACTTAAGGCCAACAAAGTATCCCAAATTCTAGAACAAATGTTTTGCAATTTGTCCAAACTTTCCTTTGAATCAAACTGTGATACCATGAAGGACAAGAAAATCCCCTCTTTCTCTTTGTTGGAATTTGTTTCCAAGCCTACACCTTTTGATTTCTCCCCAAAAATCACTTTCACCTCAGATTCTTTTTACAACTCTCCTCATATTGACAAAGGCAACATCTTTGGATACTCCTTTTTACTTGTGGTTCCAACCAAGAAATCAAATTGTTGAATTATTGAAAATATGGACAAATATCAAGTATTGGATGGCCAATTTGTTTTTCCTGACCTTGGCTTTGGAATTTATTTCAAGCAAAAAGGTATATTCAAAATGGTTTGGGCAGCTAATAAGTACAAGCACGGTACCTTTCCTGCTGTGGACAAAGCAACCCATACCAGAATGGCCATGTCACTTCAAATTAATAAAACAACTAGAAACACTTGTAGGTACTTGAATAATGGACAAATTTACTCTAGAAAAAAAATATAAATAAAAACAAAAACAAAAAAATCTGTATGTTGGTGGGGTTAAGAATACTCTCAAATGTTGTTATCAAAAATAATTTTTTTGTTTTTCTTTCACCCATGAAAATATATTTACAATCCCAGCATTCAAGTTATCTGCTGTATTTCATCTACTGTTCTACTGGTACCAATGCAAGCCAAGGCTACTGATACCTTATCCTTTTTTTTCCATTGCAAGTTGCTCCCTCTCCTTTTCCAGTTGTGCTTTCTGTCAATCCTTCTCCTTTTCCTCTTTTTGAAACTCTAGCTCAGCCTGTTTTAACTTCCACTCAGCATATCATTTTTGTTGATGAGCCAAACTCTTGGCTTTCTGCTTTTGAACATCCAGTTGAAAATCCCACTTTTGTTTTTAAAACTCAATTTTTTTGGATTCAATTTGTTATTTGACTGTTTTTTGCAGGGGAAAAGCAATGAGCATGATTTTGAAAGCAAGGTTATTCAACCAATGGAATTACATGAATCTTGCTTCTCCATGATTTCTTCAAAGCCTGAAAAAACGGAAGTGTTTCTCCTCTTTTGATGACTTTTAGGGTTGATATTGATGGAATTGGAGGCCTTTTGCTTACCCTTGGCAGAGGAGGTTTGAGTCTGAAAGTTTTCACTAGTGTTTGAAGGCAATGCGGGAGGCCCATTGGCTTGAGTTTTTGGCCATTCTGGAATGGATGATCCTGTTTTTTTACTATCTAAATAAGTCAGGATTAACCTGACAGAAGAGAAAAGAGCTTGGTTCCTTACTTGAACCAATGTTGAGGGTAATGGAGACTGAGGAGTATCTTGTTCCGCATCAGCAAGGTTGATGAGATATGCTAACCCAGGAAGAGAGAAATCAAAAGGAGGAGGGGAGGGGTCCAAGGTTGGGTTTGAATCCTCAATCAATGCAGAAGTATATTTTATTGGAGCTGATTGCATTTGAATATCCTCCTTGGCATTGGATGGGGGCCACTCATAGGTTTCTTTGGGATCACCATTGATAGGCTGAGCATTCCAAGCCAAGTCCTCAGTGTCAACTGAATTGGATTGTTGGGTATCAAAAGCAGCTAGGGGGGTGATTTTGGCCTTCTTTCCAAAGATTTCATCCATTTTAATATAAAAAGGACAAATTGAGTCCAACTTATCAACCACCAAGTTGATTCCCTTGGCTTTGTCAGAGTTGGTGATACCAAAGCCGGTGGAGATTGACATGGAGTGGGCCTTTTTTTACTTTTCTCAATAATTCTTGAATCGCTCCCTCATCTGTTTGAATGACAGGTCCAGCCTACATTTTTTTTTTCTTGAGTTCATAATCCATCACGATATAACCATTGATCTTGGAGGATGGAGGTTGGCCAACGCATTGTAAGACTCCAAATGGTGCTAAGCTGCAGGTAGTTCTGTGGAGGGGAAAGGTTCTGTTTAGGCTGCCCTCCTAAGAGTTACAATAATATTTAAATTTAACCTGGATTGAGATCCAGGAACTTTTAAATAAGGAATCAATGTAAGGTATGAGTTTGGAAATAGTTGGTAGCAATGGGAACAGCACTATCTGAGGCAAGATGATGCGGGAAAAGACTTGAACCCAATAAGTCAAAGTTTTGTTCAGAGTTCAATGGAACAAGGCAGTTTTAAGTAACAACACCCACAAGCTAATAACTCTGGTTGTTGGCAGAAGATTAGGAAAGATCAACTCAATCCCAACCAACCTCCAGGTTCTCAATGAAACTGCCCAACTCTCCGCAATCAAGCGCTTGAAGGGTACCAGATAACTGTGGATGGCTGAACAAAACAAAAGAAATTTTTTTATGAAGCTCTATAAGCAAAGCAATATCAGATTTGAACAAGAATAACTCAACATTTCTCAAGGGACTCAAGAGTAGCATGGCGGAATTCAACTTTAAATAATAAAGGGAGGTCTAACACTCCAGTTTTCAGGCTTAAAGAAACCTCTCAGTCAAACGTGACTGGATCTGGAAAGATGATCAGGGAAGGATCAAACCAGTATGGTCAGAAAAAGGGGACAAGAGTGGTATAAAACACTCAAGAATTCTAGCAGACAGAATTCTATTCAACCATCAAGGCTATGGTTGGTGATAAGGATCAGGGTCACTGTCATCCTGCTACTTGACACAGAGCAACCTGACAAAGCAACAACAATAATAATATTAACAAAAATAGAAAGAACAAAAAAATAAATAAATAAAATTATTATAAAATGAAGGAGTAGGAAATCCATAAATATTATTGCAGAAATGGATTCCCCACCCAAAATAAGGTAGGGTCACTCACTGACCCCACCCTTGAATTCTTACTCCTTATATTTTTTAATTAATTTAAAAGAAAATGGTAAATGACCACGGCACCAATATGGAAACTTTTGGCCATTTTAATATTTCACATGATATGTCATGTATAAGTTTCACACCTAAATTTCAGTCAAAATCCAGGTGTTGTGTGTAGTTTAGGAGTTACACAGGGAATTGTGTTTTGTCACAATTCCCGCATGCAGCCCCGCGTCCCTACAGCGCTGGACTCCCGCGCACCCAAACTCCCGCGCGCAGTTGATCCCTCCCGCGCGCAGGTAATCCCGTGACCTAGTCACGCGAGCAGCGGATCAGTCCCCGCGCGCATCTGAATGGACTGATCCCCGCGCCTAGCCTGCTGTGATCAGTCTGACAGCCAGGTAACGCTCAGAGGAGCTACAACCTAGTAGGATCTACTCTACACATGTAAAGCTACAACACAAGCGTAGATCATAGTTTAAAAACCTTAAAAGTCAATTAAAATTAGTTATTAACTAATTTTTAGTATTTTTTATTAATTAAATAAAGATCCAGACTCACCACGTCATGAGCTGATCAGAACCTTCAAAGACCACAAAACTACACAAGGAGTGGTCGTAAAAATTATTGAAAAATTACATACAGGATCAGCAGATGATGGAGAATCAATAAAAATCCACGTCTGCTCACTTTGGACCAGTACTTACGGTACAAATTGAGGATCAGTGCAGGATCAGCAAAATGATTAATCTGTTGATTAACAGATCCTGCAGCTAAAAAGGAGCTGTTCCTTGACAGATCTAAGGCCAGCAGGCTAACAGCACCTTGAGGACGTGCCAATCTTGCCCCGACTGCCCCCCTAGCCTCAGCCCATGGCTAATACCCCTTCTAGAGGCCCTCAAGCACCCAAAAAGGAATATTTAAACAGGCTCTTTTTGCCCTTTTGTTCCGGAGGATCAATCAGTTATCAGAGATATTATTATTATCAATCAGACATTGTGTCATTGTTAGTCAAGTGCTTATCAAGAAGAAAGCAAGTGATTTATGATCTAGTCTGAAGTATTATTATTATTATTTTCTAAATAACTATCAAGAACCAGAAGTTTGAACCAGCCACCAACCCCATCTGTTCTGAAGCTTCTTACCTGAATCTTTGCAGGATTTCTGTGGATTACTTCCCAAGTAAGTTGTTCCCTTCCAGCTCTGGGTTTTTGTGCTGTTTTGCCCGCCCAAATTGGTGGATAAGGCCTTAGAAGGCACCCATCTTCATTCCAAGGTTATAAACTGCCTAAGGAGGCCCCTTGAGGAGAGGTTTCCAAGTCTGTAAAGACGCCCAGTAGTATATTACTGTGGCCCCTCTTTTTATATTATATTCAAAATATTTATAACCAAACCAATTAAACCTTGCACTTGCTCTTATCATATTATTATTGGAGCTTTAAAGTGTTTATTCTTTGGAATACTATTGCTCCAAATTCTTTTATCACTCTTTTTAGCTAAAGGACTGCAAGGTTCCTGGTATCAGAGAGCTGACAGTCACAGATGGACAGATCAAAGATTGAGTATGAAGGCTCAAAGGATCAAGGGGCAATAAAAAGATATACCCAGCACAAAAGTTGCAGACGAAGGGAAAGAAGCCCTCTGGAATGATTAGATTACTGATTGATATATGAGATGGATTTTTCAAAAAGGTAGGGGAGAGCCCCTCCATTTATAGACCAGAGGACTGTAGACTATTTACAAGAGATAATTACAAATGAGTGCGGAATTCTTTTTTTTGTAGATGAAGATTGGCGACAGGAACTGCCTGAAATGGGAAAAAAAAGCAAAAAAAAATGATGAGGAAGATGGAAACCTGCCCGCATCAAAGACGACGGCTGGGGTAGTGGAAAATGGGTGCAACGGTTCTGACAACCGCAAACAACAACGTTGTTTGCGGGCGTCAGAGAGGGATTGAGTGGACGCAATTGGTTGGATTGTTGGGTCCAATCATATCAGGGTCAGCGTAGGGCAGGGAGGATGACAGCCGTTGCAACAGGCAACGGCATCACTGGTGTTGTCCTGGATGATAGTTGCTCGAAGCGGAGTCACCAACAGCCGCAAGCAACGCTTGCGGTCATTTGTTGATGGCAGCAATCTGTTTTGTTGTTGCCAATGCCGCAATAGGGTGGATGTGGGGGTCCACTGGGAGAGGGTTGTGGATGACAATGGTGATTATTGGGGTCAAGGATTGAGAAAGCAAGAGAGGGTGATTGGATGGTGGTGATTAGTTGAGGATTGGATGGATTGATGATGGAGAGTGAACTCAAGGGTTATGATTGAAGTGAGTTGGAAGGGTGATGATAATCATTTGAATCTGGTGGTGGTGGTGGATGAGTTGATGGAGGGGATGGCTGCCCGCGTGTGCTTGGCCAAAAAATCAGGGTAAAGCGTGTGCAAGGGGGAGATTTGAGCAGAGGAGGAAAGCATTGGATGACCAAGGAAGGCCTTCCTAGACAGTTAGGACAGGGAAGATCTGGGATAATGGGAAATGAGTGGGTACCCATAGAAGCACAAGAGATTTTTTTTTTGAGGATGTATTGATGGATAAGGGAATGTAAAAAAAATTCAAAAATTTCCATTTTCCATGAGGTGTCCTGGATTGGTCACCACATCTCTCCCAAACTTGCAGACTCTCCCTAGTCTGCATCTTGAACTTGAAGATATAAAAGAAGGAGAAATACAAGGAAATTGAACAGAAGATTGGCCATTTCTTGATCTTGAGAGGGATTGAAGAGTTGGAAAATATCTTGATCCATCCAACAGAGCCCTAGAAGCAGCAGAGATAGAACACAGAAGGCGTCCCAGGTGCTCAGGTATGTGGCATACAGTAGAGTTTATAACAAAAAAATTCAGCAAATAACCCTGGTGGTGCCTAATTGGGAGGACTTACTTCTGAGATAATTTGCCTCCACAACAATGAAACTTCTTGACTTGATCAGCAGAGAACCTTCTGGCCAGTTGAGTACCATCCAGCTCCTCCAAAATATAAGATCCACCTCTAACTTGGTGAACCACCCAATAAAGACCATTCCAACAATTTGAGAAAAGCTTGCCCCACTGGGTCTCCAAAGATCAATTATAAGCTAAAACTAGATCACCAGGGTTCAAGGAATACCTGATTCAATTGGAGTTCTTTTCCTCCCAATACTGAACTTATTTTGCTCTGGACTCCATCATCTTCTGATAAGCTTCATCATGAACATCTTAACTTTGCTCCAGTTGCTTGGATCTAGCAACTAATAGATCAGCAGTTGAGGATACCTTGTCCCAAGGGATATTCAAGAAATATTCCATTTCCAGATCCAGAGGAAGAACTTCTCTTTGACCAAAGATGATTTCATAAGGTGAGTAGCCAGTAGTCTTTTTGGTTGAGATTTGATCAGAGAAGAGAACAGATTAAGGAATTTGCAACAATTCTTGCCACTTTCACCCGCAAGCTTAACAAGTGCAGCCTTCAAAGGAGCATGGCCTCTTTCCACCATGCCTTGGCCTTTAGTATAATAAGGAGTAGTAACTATATTTTATCCAGGAAGAGATTGGATCATTTTGGCAAGTTTGCCACCAAATTCAAAGCCACCATCAGTAGAGTAAGATAGAGCCAGGCCATGATGCATTGTCGAGGTCTCATAGAGGAAAGCTTCCACTGATTCAGAGCTATGATTCTTAAGAAATTTTGCTTCAACCCATCCAGAAAAATTATCTCTAGCCACAATGAGGTACTTAGCACCACCTGCCTTAATATGAACCACATCCATAGCAATCCTTCCAAAGACAGTGGACTCCCCAGTAGGATAACAAATTTCAGTTGGATGCCTAAGATCATGTTTTTGAAACACTTCACAACTCTTGGACCATTGAGAGATGGATTTCTTCAGAGATGGCCACCAGAATTGTTTGGATGATTGTCAATAATTCTTGGTTTCCCCACAATGACCAAGACCTTCATGTAGACTTACAAGGATAGAATCTTGTTTAGAAGGGATAGTAACAACAATAAGAGAACAAGGATTTACTCTTTTTATAAGCCTAGAGCCTTGGAAAAAGAAACTAGAGGACTTTCTTTTAAGATATCAAAATTATTTAGCAGTGAGATCAGCAGGTTTTTGAAGAGTTAAAAGGTAATTCTCTAGTTTAAGCCAGAAACCTTGTTGAAAGCCAGAATAATCTTGAGAATAGAAAGAGAAGACAGTTTTTAGTAAAGTTTCTTCTTCATTGAAATCAGTTCCAACATCAGATTCATTGTCTCCAAGAGGTTGTCAAGATAAACCATCAGGCATAGTGAAAGATTTCCCAGGCCTGTGAACAATATCAAAAAAAAAGCTGGATAAAGGCCACCCAACAAGTAATAGGATCATTGGGAAGGCTGGGAGCATTGATCATTTTAATGATGGATTGAGCATCAACTTGTAGTTTGAAAAGTTGGCCCCATAGAATGGTTTGAAGTTTCTTCATCATTCAAGCCACACCACAAAGTTCCAATTTGGGCTGAGAGTACCTAGACTCTACATCTGAACATAGCAAAGATTCATAAAGAGCAAGACGGCCCAAACCATTTTCATCTTCCTGAGTAAGAACAGCCTCAAAAGATTGATAACTAGAAGCAACAGCCAGCTTGATCTTGCCAGCCCCAGTTCCATAGGAGATCTTTTTCAAAACTATATCATTACCCACCATCATTTTGAGCAACTGAAAAGAATGTTGACAATCTTGGGTCCAAAACCATTCAGCATCTTTCCTGGTTAGAAGATTTAAGTGTGCACATATTTTGGATAAAGATGGGATAAAGATTCTAAAATAAGTGACAAAACCTAGGAATCCCCTAACTTCAGTGGGATTGATTGGAGTATGCCAAGAGATGATCTTGTTTACTTTGGCTGGTGCCATCCTTCTCCCTTCCTTGCAGACCACATGACCAACAATTTCCAGAGCAGGGACACAAGCAGCCAGTTTGGAAACAGAGACAGTCAGGCCAGATTCCTCAATTCAAAACAGAATCCTTTCCAAAGTAGTAGCATATTCCCAGATAAAACAATGAATTCCTGAATTCCAAGGTAAGAGCTCATTATCATAGTCAGAAACTGGACCTTTAGTTCCACCATTATCAATAAAGACACCAGAATGATCAGGAATTTCATCCTGGAGGATCCACATCATCTGAGCCTGATAGACTGCAACCAAATTGGTGGCACCTTGAGGCAATCGAGTAAGTTGAAATCAACAAAGAGGAGTATCAAAGGTATTGAGAGGGCAAAAAATAGGATGTAAGGATTGTTTGTCATAGCCACCCATAATGTCCCCTAGACCATAGCAAGCTCTCCCAGAGAAAGATTCAACAAATTCTTCAGTAGCAGGAGGAATACTGGAGTCTTCAATAGTAACTTTATTAAGAGGTTGGAGATCATGAACTATTCTAAGTTTACCATTACTCTTGAGGACACAGAAGACAGGGCTGGAATAACTAGAGGTTGACTGCTCATATAAGCCAGTACAAACTTGTTCACAGACCAACTTGATAAATTTGTCAACTTTAGCAGAAGGGATAGGGATCTTCTTCTTTTGCCAAGGATCATGTTCAGCTACAGGGATGATATAAGGGAGGCCATAGGATTCTTTCAAGAGAACTCTCTCTTCTTCACAGAAATCAATAGATTTTTCCCTTAGAGATAAGAAATTTTTGATCAAATTTAACTCATCAGGAAGAAGCCATCCATCTGGACCAAAGCTGACCATCTTCAGATTTTCTTCAGTGACCCAACCATTGGGCACAAAGGGACCAGTAAGAGATTGAGGAAGACCACAGTAAGGATCACAAGATAAGGGAGGACGCATAAGAGGAGGATTGAGGTTGAGAGGCATAGGCTGGTTGACTGGTTGGACCTTCTTGGCAACTTGCTTATACTTGGTGGCAAACAATAGAAGTTCTTGTTTTGTCCAAGAGTTGACCAGTGAGACTTGATTACAAAAACTGAGTCCAAGTTCCAACATTTTTCACGTCCAATGTTCTGCAATATCCTCAAAGGGTGCCTTTTCTATAAACGGAGAACCAGGAGATAATACATTGCTCACATGTGTGGCACAAGGTAGGGTTTTGAAGATGATGGTAGAAGGTTGCCCTGGCAGTGCACAATTGGGAGGACTTACTTGTACCCCAAATTGCCTCCACTGAAGCCCATATTCCTCCATACCAAAACCACCAAGAATATAATTGAGATGAGGATCTATTTTAGACTCATTATAGAGATTCAACCCGGAACTGAGAGAAGATTGATCAGACCTAAGAGTACAAGGAAAAGAAGACACAGCAGATCCAGAGAAAGAAGGAAAAGAAATATTTTTGGATTTTTCTATTTTGACATGTTTTTGATTTTCAATATTTTCCAGTTTAGATGAAAACAATGAAAAGAATGAAAAATAAGCCTGAGGGATGAGATTTGACCCTTGAGTTGAAGTCTGAGGCTGAAAATAACTACAACTATTAGTAGGATCAACTATTCCCATGAAAAATGAGAGGAATTGGAATTGTCCTTCTGCTTCCCCTTTAAAGATGATTTAGAAGGATGACCAGGAAAATATCTTTCCCAACAACCAGAATCCAAAGAACTGATAGGAACTTCAATATTTCTACCATCAGAATCAGGGAGAAGAATTCTCTCCCCAACTTGATCAGAAAACATCAGAGTAGCACCAAAGTCCATCAAGAAAGGTTGTCCCAAGATCATAGGCCCTTCCAAGCAAGTGATCCAAAAATGACATGTTCCAACAATATTTTGACCAATCCTAACTGAAAAATCTTCAGCAATACCAACCAATTCACAAGATTGATTACCTATCCCACAGACTACAGGATTGAAGCTTACCCTAGTACTGAGTTTGGGTTTACAGGCCATAGAATCCAAAATTAAGTTGAGCTGAGATCCAGAGTCCACAAGAGGAGAAACAGTTTTAGCTGAGTCACCAAGATAACAGGGGAGGAAACCAAGAGGAAAGGAGTAAAGATTGGAATCTGAAGAAGGACTAGTTCCCCCAGAGTCCTCCATCAAAGTGCCAGAGGAGACCTTGAATTTGTCAGGACCAATCTCCACACGTTGACAAGAGACCCATTTCTTCATTCCTTCAGCAACAGATGGAGAGATCAATAGGAGTTCAGCCACAGATAGATCAGGAATTTTGAGATCAGAAATTTTCTTTAATACTCCTTCCACAGCATTGGGGTGGTCCTTTGAGATTCCCCTTTCAAATCAAACTTTGGGCTGGGTGGAGGGAGGAAGTTCAGGTGAAGCAGGAACTAAGATTGGATCAGAAGGTTGAGATGACTGGGATGAAGGAGAAGGATCTGAGTGATCTTTAAACCTTTCCATGAGTGGCTCCTTTTCCATCTCCATGTCTTCCACATAAGAGGAAGGAGGCTCAGGTGAGGATCAATGTTTGACTGGTTTTTGAAGAATTGAAGTTGGCAAGGAAGGGGATTTGTGAGGTTTAGGTTCCTCATGCCGTTTCCTAGCTGGACCAGATTAATAAGTAGTCCCAGCAAGACTGGAGGAAGAGATAGCTTGAGGGTACCAAGGTTGAAGAGTACCACAGGAAGATTGGAAATTGAAGGAAGCAAGGGATGCTTTCATTGGAGGTGGGGGCTGATAAGAGGCCACCACATGACAAATAGTGCAAGATGAATCTAAAGGGATCAGAGCACCATTAGGAATAAAGAAATTGTTCCCCTTCTTCTCCACCAACTTTTCCTTTATATCCTTCTGGATTTCCAAGAATTGTCCAGTTCCATGGCCTTCCCTATGATAGTAGTAACAGAACAGGGTATATTTAGGGACAGAAGTAGAGGGTTTAGGAGTAGCAAGAGATGAAATATTTTGATTTATTTTTTTTTCTCAAAAGCTCAAAGTATCTTAGTGATTTTGTCTAGGGTAGAAGGTTCTCAAGTAAAATTAGGATATTCTTTAGGTCTTTTATCTGCCATCATCTTAATCATAATATTGTTGGATTCTTTAAAAGAAGGAGCATGGACTGGTTCAGTGGTTCTAGGTTTTTCAAAAGTTAAAGCAGTTTGACCTTTCATAACTTCATCCACAGTACTCCTAAGGGTAAGGAAAACAGGGAGCTTGAATTGATTATCCCTGGTGGTGATCATAGATCCAGATTTGACCAATTCATGTTTAATCCTTTCCTGCACAGCCAACAAAAAAGATTGGAAGAATTGTGCTCAAAATTTGTCCACTGAATCAATGTGATTTTTTTGGATAAGATAGTTTTGGATAGGATCCCAAGAATTCCTAAAAGACTGGTAGTCAGAGGCTGAAGAGACACCACCATATGAGATCCATTGACAGACAAGAGCATCCAATTCCTGCAAAGTAAACCAAGATACATCTATTTTACCCCAATATGCCAACATTTCTTCCCTCAGAAGCGTCCAGTCATGGGATTTAAATCCTTCAAATGACTCAATTACTTTCATAACTTCATCAGAAGAGATAAAGAATTGTAACTGATAGGCCATATTGTATTTGCTTGCTCCATCCACTTCAGCAGCCATTTTGTAAGAGTCCAAGAACTGTTCAACATTTACCCCATTGAACCCTAAGTTCTTGTTCTGAGGTTTGATCTTGACCATCTTTGGTCAAGCAGGGGTGGTTGGGGTACCAGTAGATGCCATTTTGAATAACAGCATTCCTGGAGGATCCAAAGAACAGATTTCAAAAGTGGCTCACAAGTGTGGCAGGAGTAGGGTTTTACAGAAAACAACAAGTACCTTGCCCGGATGGTGCACAAATTGGGAGGACTTACTTCTAGGATAAGTTGCCTCCACAGATCAGATCTGATAAGAGAGAGAGAAAAGAGAGAAAAAAGGAAAAAGATTGGATTTTGAAGTTTGATTCCAAAAATTGTTGGGACTGTAAATCCCAAGGTTTCTGGTTTGATCCCAGCCCAGGGGACCAAATGTAAGACTCAAAATGGTGCTAAGCAGCAGGCAGTTATGTTGAGGGGAGAGGTGCTGTTTAGGATGCCCTCCTAAGAGTTACAATAATATTTAAATGTAACCAGGATCAAGATCCAGGAACTTGTAAATAAGGAATCAATGTAAGGGATAAGTTTGGGAATAGTTGGTAGCAATGGAAACAGCATTATTTGAGGCAAGATGATGCAGGAAAAGGCTTGAAAAAAATAAGTCAAAGTTTTTTTCAGAGTTCAATGGAACAAGGAAGTTGTAAGTAACAACACCCACAAGCTAGTAACTCTGTTTGTTGGCAGAAGATTAGTAAAGATCAACTCAATCCCAACCAACCTCCAGGTTCTCAATGAAACTGCCCAACTCTCTGCAATCAAGCACTTGAAGGGTACCAGATAACTGTGGGTGGCTGAAAAAAACAAAAGCAATTTGTTTATGAAGCTCTAGAAGCAAAGAAATAACAGATTTGAACAAGAATAACTCAAGTATAAAACACTCAAGAATTCCAGCAGACAGAATTCTCTTCAACTAGCAAGGCTATGGTTGGTGATAAGGATCAGGGTCACAGATGGACAGATCAAAGATTGAGTATGGAGGCTCAAAGGATCAAGGGGCAATCAAAAGATATACCCAGCACAAAAGTTGCAGATGAAGGGAAAGAATCCCTCTGGAATGATTAGATTACTGATTGATATATGAGATGGATTTTTCAAAAAGGTAGGGGAGAGCCCCTCCATTTATAGACAAGAGGCCTGTAGAATATTTACAAGAGATAATTACAAATGAGTGCAGAATTTTTTTTTTGTAGATGAAGATTGGCAACAGGAACCGCCTGACATGTGAAACAAAGCAAAAAAAAAATGATGAGGAAGATGGAAACCTGCCCGCGTCAAAGACAATGGCTGGGGTGGTGGACAATGGGTGCAATGGTTCTGATGGCCGCAAACAACAACGTTGTTTGCGGGCGTCAGAGAGGGATTGAGTGAACGCAATTGGTTGGATTGTTGGGTCCAATCAGATCAGGGTCAGCGTAGGGCGGGGAGGATGACAGCTGTTTCAACAGGCAACGGCATCACTGGTGTTGTCCTGGATGATAGTTGCTCAACGCGGAGTCACCAACAGCCGCAAGCAATGCTTGCGGTCATTTGTTGATGGCAGCAATCTGTTTTGTTGTTGCCAATGCCGCAATAGGGTGGATGTGGGGGTCCACTGGGAGAGGGTTGTGGATGACAATGATGATGATTGGGGTCAAGGATTGAGAGAGCAAGAGAGGGTGATTGGATGGTGGTGATTAGTTGAGGATTGGATGGATTGATGATGGAGAGTGAACTCAAGGGTGATGATCAAAGTTAGTTGGAAGGGTGATGATGATCATTTGAATCTGGTGGTGGTGGTGGATGAGTTGATGGAGGGGATGGCCCCCTGCGCACGCTTGGCCAAAAAGTCAGGGTAAAGGGCATGCAAGGGGGAGATTTGAACAGAAGAGGAAAGCATTGGATGACCAAGGAAGGCCTGCCTAGACCGCTAGGACAGGGAAGAGCTGGGATAATTGGAAATGAGTGGGTACCCATAGAAGCACAAGAGATTTTTTTTTTTTTGAGGATGTATTGATATATAAGGGAATGTAAAAAAAAATCAAAAATTTCCTTTTTTCCATGAGGTTTCCCGGATTGGTCACCACAATGTGTTTCATTGTCCAATCCAAAGCAGGCAGCATAGTTGGAGGGAATTTTGAGCCAGTTGACCAGGATGATGTGATCAGCTCTCTTGAGCTGACTTGAGCCCTTGGAAGCTGATGGGGGAGGATTGTTTGAGCCCTTGGAAGCTGATGGGTGAGAATTGTTTGTTGTGTAGTTCCTTTGCAATTTTTTCTTTGGTGTGTTAGATTTTGTGTGGACTTGCGGGGGGAGGTTGGCTGAGGGGCCATTTGGAAAGAGTAAGGGCAATAATTTGATGAGAGGGATAAAGTGACAAGCAAGAGAAAGTGATGAGAGCAATAAAGTGACAAGAGCAATAAAATGATGATTGGATTATTTGGATGAGGTTGGAGGTACAAGTTCTTGTTGGAGGTAGAGTGATGAGAGTGATGAAGAAATGAGAGAGATGAAGCAATGAGAGAGATGAAGCAATGAGAGCAATGAAGCAATGAGAGTGATAAAGTGGTGAGTGATCCAGTGATGAGGGTGATAAATTGATGAGAGTGGTGAATCTTTTTATGATGAGGCAGGAGGTAAAAAAATTTGTGATGAGGTTGGAGGTAGAAGGAGGTGGGAAGCCAGGGGTGGATTACGTGGACAGGTGGCGGAAGCCTTTAAATACTTTATTTGAAAAAACCCACTCATTTCATGTTAACTTTGACACGTCTGATGTGAAATAAGTGGGTTTTTTTTATTTTTAATGGTGGGTTTGAAATTTCAGATTTAGGTTGAAACCCGCCATTAAAAAATGGTGGGCTTGGTTAACTTTGATATGCCCTATTGAGATTCTCCAAAAGTTTCTACCCTAGCAAGATCCCATAGGGCTTCTGGAGGCCTTATCATGACCCCTCAATGCCCCAATAAATTTTTATAGGCCTTGGGGGGCCTAAAACACCCTCATAGGCATTTTATCCCACCCCAGGCACTCTTTTAAACCTTAAAAAGTTTTAAAAAACTTATAAATCTATTTTGATATTCTTTTGTATTGATCCACTACTTATTAAGTTTAATTTCATTCCTGGGGTGAGGAAGCATTTCAGAAGGAATAATTTTAGCAAACAATTACTGAAATGAGGTGAAAGGCTTTAATTGGGAAAATAAAATGCTAAAATGACATATTTTTTTAAAAAAAGGTGTCATTTCAGTAATTTTGAAGCTATAATTTTAGCCTGGGCCTGTATCATTATGAATGAAGAACTCGGATATATCATGTTGTCAGGTTCAAAAAATCCTCAAGGAATACCTCCTTCAGATCAAGGCAAACAAGCAAGAACCATCCAAGTTCAATGAAGAAATGTTTTTTGAATTTCTGATTTTAATCAAGCATCAATCAAATTAAAAAATCAAGGAGATGGAATATTTTCACAGTAAAATTTACAAAGGACCTGTCACCAACTAGGAAATCAGTATCATCCTCAGGGATTTTGATATCACCGGAAAAAGGTGGCCAACATTCCTGCTTCTTGCAGTTGTCCCAATGTTCTGGAAAAACAGAAAAATTATTTTAATTTCCACATAATCAACATAGATCAAGAGTTAGTTTTTTCTGAAAAATCATTTTTGGATCTCCATTCTAGTTTATTAGTGAATATTACCCTCCATGTGATTATCATTTTTTTGATTCATTTAATTCTATAATTATCTAAATGCCTTTTTTTCTTTTTTTAGCCTTCTTTACTCATCCTTGTTCCAAATTTTAAGCAAGTTAACTTGATTTGCAAGATTTCTGGGGGAGTTTTTGTTTATAACAAACTCCTCAACATCAATTTTACTGAGGCTTAACTTAAAGGTAGCAAGGATTTTTGTCTATAAATTTCATACCTTGTTACCAGAATCCCTGAATATTCCACTATCATCATGGACAAAGCCCTAATTTACTTTAAGAATTGCTTCAAATAATTCTAACTGTATTCTAAAAAAACAAAACCAATTTCAATCAAGTTCCTGCCTCCCTACTCACCTTTCCCCAATCATATCAAATATTCTTTTCATTAAGTTTAATCTTACATTTTTCCAGCTTCTAGATAAAAGGAACCTTGCATTCTTTTAGCTACTATAAGTGATATAGGTCAAGAAGAAAAAATATTCTTAAAAATGAACAATAAAAAATCTCCAAAAAGGATAAATATCGTTGGTAATGGTTCAAGTTTTAAATTGCTTGGTTGAGTTTTTTCAATATAATTAATAAATAATAAAAATAGGGGCAACATTCTATATGTACTAGGGGTCTTTAACACCTCTTCTTCAGGAGATTAACTTTCAATCTGGTACCCTAGAATGATGGGGACCTTATTAATTAAAAATAAGGAAGTATTAACTACTAAGGTGGTTTTATGGCTTGTCTATGGTAGCATACAGGCCAGAGAGTTAAGAAAATAACTTACTAGCTTATAAATTCACTTTCTGGGTATCTGCAGGGGTTCACAGTTGAAGGTTTTTAGATCAAAGGTGGGGTGCTTATTTGATTTATCTTAAATGCATAAAAAAATAAAGGTTATGAATTAATACTAATATACTTTTGACTGAAGCAATAAATCACTGGCTTATAGATTATTAAGGACTTGATCACTGATGAAATGGTGCCTTGGATGATGCTGATGAATGATGAGTGGAAACAAGCCAAATAAGATGTTGTATAAATACCTTTTTGGGGTTAAGAGAGCCTCCTCAGGGAATCTAGAGAGGGTAGTACTCATTTTCTGATTCAAGAAAGCTGGCCAAAGCTGTATTTTGAAGTCCTTTTGGTGCTGTAGCTCAAAAAATTCTGGATCTGTAGGATTGGTGCATGGTTTTTCATCAGGATCTGTCATTATGTTTATCTCTCAATTTTGCTGATCCTACATGTGGTCCTCTTTTGTAATATTTTTATTTGAATAAAATGATCATTAGTGAGTTTTTAATGATTTTGTAAAACCTTCTGATCATTCAATATTTTTTTATTTAATTTATTTACAGATCTCTTGATGTGTTTCATGGTTTCCAAAAATCTGGATCTGTTTATTTTGTGGTGTTTGTTATTATTTGATTTCCAATTTTAGTTGTTTTTCATTTGATTTTCTGCATTTTTATTTTACATATCATGGTTTTGGATCATCCTTTAGGCATATGCCATGTCATTACATATGCATGGTTGATATTTCTTTGCTGTAATTGTTAAGTGCCATACCTGTTAGTGTCTTTGTGTTTTTGTGGATCTGAGATGCGTGGCTCAGAGCTGCTGCTTGCAGGACCTGTTCAGATGCATTCAGAACCTG
The DNA here is from genome assembly GCA_025617555.3 of Puccinia polysora. NCBI lineage: Eukaryota > Fungi > Basidiomycota > Pucciniomycetes > Pucciniales > Pucciniaceae > Puccinia > Puccinia polysora. The sequence goes on from CM062631.1 coordinate 25,825,734, forward strand.
TTCAGATGCATGCAGGACATGTTCAGCTGCATGCACAAATCTGATCAGCTGTGTGTGTGGTTCTGGTGCAGGATTTGCATGCAGGATTTGGTTTATTTGTTCATTCAGGGCTATTCTGAGGTGCACAGGCTATGTGTGAGGATGCAGGCACTGCACACTGCATGTGGGAATTTTTTAAAAAGCTATTTTTTCCTTTAAATGATAAAATAAACACAACTCATCAATTCTGAATGAACTTTAGGTGTGAAACCTATACATCAAAACACATTTGAAATATAAACTTGGCCAAAAGGGCACAATAGTGGTTTCATTATTTTTAGAACATTTTTAGTATATTTTTTCAGGGTATCAAAAATTAAGAATTCCAGGGTGGGTTCAGTGGGTGGCCCAATCTACTTTTGGGTAGAGAATCCAAATTTTCAATTTATTACTCATTGTTTTGTTTTTTTATATTTTTTTGTTGTTTCTTGTTTCTTGTTTCTTTTTTGTTTTTGATTATTTTTGTTAATTTTGACAGGTTTCTCTGTAAATAGTAGCAAGCTGACACATTTTTGGAAATGAAATAAAAATGTGTCATTTTTGGAGGAAATCAAGGCTGAAATTGAAGAGGCAATCACTCAAGAAAAAAAATAAAATAAAAATATATGGCAAAAATTATTTCAGACACTGCTGTTAGATGCAATCTATAACAGTTCCTCTCTTGGAAAACCCTTATTTTTTATCTTTCATCCTTTTTTTGAAAAATATCTATTTTTCTATTCCACAAATATATTTTTCTTTTCTCAACCCAAAAAAGGAAATTAAAATACACTTTTATACATATGGTATTTAGATCTTGTTTTGGTACCCACTCAAATCAAGCAAATTTATTCAAAAGCATGCTGGGAAACTCCTAAAGCCCCCATGGCACCCCCCAAAGCCTGCATTGCACATGGCCAAGTTAGGGTGGTTTAGGCTAAATTTTGTTTTGGCCAAAACCCAAGCCAATTGACCATGCCAGCAAAAATAAATGTGTAAGCTTCCTGATGCCAGGAAACTTTCTTTCCTTTAGCTAAAGAAAGTGATATTGGTGTTTGAATAATAATAATTTCAAGAAAGCATTTAAAATTCTTAATCAATAAAGATATAGTGAGAGCAAGTGCAAGGTTTTGAGTGGTTTGGTTGAAAAGGGTTTCAATATAATTTTAAGAGCAGCCACAGCTTATACAAAGCTGGGTATATTTACAGTAAAATTTTAAGAGAGGACACAGCTTATACAAATCTGGGGATCTTTACAGTAAAACAACCTCTCTTTGGGGGGCTACTTTAGCATTATAAGACCCTGGTTAATTGGATCCTTAAGAAATACTTCAAAGGGGTAACTCCCAAGGGAATTATGGTGTTTCTGGGCTTAAAAGCACTCAAAAATAGGCAGGGAGGAAGAGACTTACTTTGAATTAGTTTTCTCACAAGGATACTGCAAAAATTCATGGTTGAAAGGGTCTCAGATCAATAGTTGTGGTTTTTGCTGATTTTCTTGAATGGAATAAATAGTGGGGTTAGAATTAATAATTATACTGTCAGACTAGGGCCATATATCACTTTTTCATCTCTCATAAACACTTTATCATGAATATCAATCCTTCTGGATTCATACTAAAAATTACTAATGTTTAAAATATCCAAAAGGTACAGTATATATACCTTTTTGGAGTGAGGGGGCATTCTCAGGGTACGTAGAGAGGGTTTCTCTGGAGGGATAAGTCTAGAAGGCTGGACTGGACTATTTTGGCATGCATTCTTAGTTCTTTCACTCAGCTGTACCTGTCTCTGTCATATTTATGTGTGAAATAATGGTCAGTTTTGGTTTAAATATTAATTTTTTATTTCTGTAGTTCTGACATATTTCCTAATTTTGTATTATATTCTTTTGAGTAAAGTGGCCAGAGATGGGTATTTGTAGATTCTCCATCATCTTTTGATAATTTTGGTAATTTTAAATAATTTTTCAGTTAACTATATGATATGTTTTGTGATTCATAAAGATTTGATAATGTTGTTTTTGTGACAACCTTTATTATTGTTTTCCCTAATTTGTCTATTTTATGATTTAATTTTTATGTGTTTTATTTTATTTATGGAGGTTTCAAGTTACCCTCTATCAGCCATTTATATTATTACATATGCATAATGCATGCATAGAGGTTTTAGCGTGTTCCTGCGGTACCTAGTTGTCAGAAGTTGTGCAGGCAGTTTTGACACACACATGCTTGACAGCTGCAGGCAGGAATCTGGAATCCGCGGCCAGAAGTATATTGCATGCAGGTTTCCTGACAGGTGCCTTCTTTTTGAGTGTTGGACGCATGTAACTGTTTTCATATGGATGTGGGGCTGCGCATGGGAATTGTGACAGAACCCAAAACCAGGTGTAACTCCTGAAATATACACAACACTAAAATTCTGAGTAAATTTTAAGTGTGAAACCTACACATGAATCTCCATGTGAAATATAAAATGGCCAAAAAATCAGTTATAGTGGTGTTTTGGTTTTGGGCTATTTTCTTGTAAATTTATTTAAAAATATAAGGAGTTGGAATTCAAGAGTGGGGTCAGTGAATGACCCTACCTTATTTTGGCTGAGGAATACAAATCTGTAATAATAATTTGAGATTTCTCACTTCTTCTGTGATCTATAATTTATTTGTTTTTTTATTCTACTTTGACAGGCTGCTCTGCAAAAGCAGCAAGCTGAAAAAATGATTAGGGTACTTTTTTTTTCTTTTCTTCAAAAAACTTTTCCATACTTAAAACTTGTCTAATTAAAAAAAAAAGAAGGATTTTTTGGTTGGAATGGTTGAGTTGAAGAGACAAATAGAAAGGGAGAGAGGATCAAGTGGGAGGTAGAAAGTGAGGGAGGGTGCAGACAGCTTGGCCTTGGCTGTGTGCCAAGATCTGCATCACAACCAGATGCAGAAATCAGGCCACCTGGGAATACTCCAAAGCTTGCTGGGCATTGGGCCAAGCGGTACTTGGGAGTGTTCCCAGAAACTCCTGAAATACCATACATATCTATGTCAATAAAAAAACAAAGAAGCGCCAAAAAGAACAGAAAAATTCAATTTTTTGTTATTTTATATTAAACTAGTGTATAATTGCCCCAAAATTGGGGGAGGCATGCCATTTGCCCAGTGCGGTATGGGCTTTTCCCAGTGCAGTTTTGAATTTTCCCATTATCAATGCAAGAGGTGCATAGCAATGTTGGAAAACAAATACAAACCCAAGGAGATTGATGCCGGCTGAGGTGTGGGAAGTTTTTCAATCTTTTTATATTTATATATTTTTATTTATGACAGTAAACACATCCAAATTTTACCAGTGCAAAGATAAACTTGTCAAGGGTCTGTATTAATCTTTCCTGTTTTCATTTAAATCTTTTTTGGCTGCCATTCTCAATTGATAAAATTCTTGAATAGCCTCAGGTGCTGCCCAAACATGCTCTACACACCATACCTAATTTTTCACTAAAAATTCATTTCTGAAATAAAAATTTATTTTGAAGAAGAAGAAGAAGAAGGAAGAAGAAGAAGAAGAAGAAGAAGAAGAAGAAGAAGAAGAAGAAGAAGAAGAAGAAGAAGAAGAAGAAGAAGAAGAAGAAGAAGAAGAAGAAGAAGAAGAAGAAGAAGAAGAAGAACAATAATAGTAAGAAGAAGAAAAAGAATGATTTCTAAATGGTAGTTTCTGATTTTTTGAAGATGAGATTAAATTTATTGATATGGTTTGAGAGAAGAAAGGGGAAGTAAATGATTATTTTTGTCACTTTTTCAGCCTAAATATTCTTCAAAATAATGAACAAACTAATTCCTGTTGAGTGAATCACACTCAGTTCCCAGACTGACTGACCAGGAGGCAGCCTTCCCTCTCTATGGCCTGGTTAATCCTCTACCTCTCTCTCACCCCATAAGAAATTTACATGTAAATACTCTCCCACTTTCTGGACACCAGTTCTGTTTTTCCAGGACTTCCAGATCAATACATTCCAGATTTTGGGCCTTGATAGCCTAGTGGTTACCATCAGATGGAAGATTGATACCATCCCTGTGATGTTTGTGCAATTCTGGTGTTTGAAACCCAGGAGACCCACCCCATGGCCTCTTTCCCTTCTAGCTTGGCCAACTATTACCACCCCTTTCATAATTTGAAAACCTTTATTGTTTGGTCTATTGGCATGTGTATTGTGTATTCAATTTTAGTACCCATTACCTAATCAGAGTGGGTTTCAAAAACATGGTCCTATAAAAATTATTCAATCCCACTTCAATGCGGGGCTTTCTCATTCTTATCTTGCACCCCTGGCCTACAGGGAGTACTTTTACCCATTGCTTGATATTCATAGTGTGCAATGCAATATGCAAAACTGCACTTTAAAAAAGGTGAAAAAAATTGCAAGATTTTCCTGAGCAGTCCTATCACCCATTACTCAACTGAAGCCTCCATACGCCCCATATTGACATTTAGAACCCATTGGAACTCTCACCCCTAGAACCAGCCACTCATCCCAAAGGCCTCCTCCTTGACCCCCTCATATACTGACCTTGATCTCCCTCCTGGGCTAATCCCCCCAAGGAATTAGTATAATACTTCTTAATGGCTAGTCAACCTCCTTTAGGTTTCATCTCAGAACAGGAAAACCATAAAAATTCTGATAAAACCATCTCTCCAATCCCCTTGTTTTTACTCTTATATGATTAAGCCACGACCATCCTTCAGAGCCTTACTCCTGGACTTCCTTCAATACCTTCTTCATCTTTATCTATGGTAATCCTCTTCTCATCACCATTAAAATCTATGCTTCTTATTCTGGGTTCTGTGAGAATTATTGGCTGTAAAATTTGTGTCTTGCATGCAGGAAGCATTTGTGACACCCTTACACAAGTTAGCTCATGAGGTTTGACCTCCAATTTTTCACTCATTCACAACCACTTGCCACCTTTCATGAAGAACTAAAACATCATCTAAAAGACACCACCCACAACAATTTTCATATCAAAATACTAAATATCAAAAAAAAATTCAATCTTCCATTCCATTGATCATTATACTCATTAAAAATCAAAACACAATTATTTTCCCCCTGAAATTCCACAAGAGCCTGCTAGCACATGTACAACCAAACTCCACGCAAAAATTAATCTTCCATGAAATTGAATAAGCCTTACACCAATTAAACATCAAGAGAAATAAAGAAATCAATAAAAAAAATCTAGAATTCAAAATAAAAGGGTGAAAGAACACAAGAATATAATGGAGAACTACTTCAATCAAGATTTAAGATTCCCTGAAAATTTTTTTCAAAGGAAGTTTGGAATCATTAAAAGGATTTTTGAGATGCTATAAAATGACTTGCAGCCCATAGACAACATTTGGCGCCAAAAACTTCATTTTTTGGATATATTCAGTCTTTTCAAATTTAATACAACATGATTTATGATATTCTATTTATTTATTTTGGTATTCCTTTTATTTCAGGACTTCTGTAGGAAGATTTGCCTGTCCCCTAGAAATAAACCAGAAAGTTTCATCTGTCAAATGAATTTTTTTTTGTTCTGGTTCATCCAATTTATATTTATTTATTGGTGAAAATACAGCCATTGATACCCTAAAGAAATTTGCCAATGATATTTTTAACATTTATGAAAAATAATTTGTACATGTTCCAGCTGATGAAAATCTACAGTTGATAGTACAAGAGTGTGAGGAAAATGATTTTCCTTGTTTTTGTGTAAGTATTGATGGAATTTACTGGGGTTGGAAAATTTTTTCTCAATTTTGGGTTTGATAAATATCAAGGAAAATAAGGCACTCCTACTATTTTTTGGGAATAATTGGCATCTCTCAACTTAAAAATCTGGCACTGTTTATTTACATCTCCTGAAATATAAAATCACCTAGAATTAGTGAAAAATAGGCATATATTTGGGAAATCACTCACTCATATAATCTTTCCAATATTTTCAACTTTCCAATGTATTTTGGGGATTATTCTTTGTCTTATATTTTTTTTCTTTGAATTTTGAATTTTGGGAATAAAGCATCAGAATCTGATGTGATATCTGAAGTACAAAAAAATAACTACTCAAATTTAGGCTTTTTTAATGATGAGATATATTTCAAATTTCAATTATTCCTAAAATATTTCAGAAAATCTCAAGATGATACAACCAGGCACTTCAATTAACCCCAAAAAGGCGCCAGTTGAAATATTGAACATGTAAGATTTGGAACAGTTATGGGGCCTGGTGAAGATGTTGAGGGACAGTTCTTGTCATTTTAAGAGGACTGAATCTGGAGAGGAGGATCAATTGAAATTATAGATTGAATGAATGATGAAAAGGTCACTCATTCCAACTATGAGGACATCTAAATTTTATAATTGAAGTAAAAGAGGCTGAAAACTTTTTCAAAAAATTAATATCATTAATAAAATTATTCAAATTGAAATGAATGAATTTGTAGTATGGGGTGGACCTTCCAGTTATTAAACACAGTCATAGACAGGAGGTCATTTTAAAAAAATTAGGACCTGCAATGAAGGATAAACAAGAAATAGGACCATGATAGGATATAATCAAGTTTGAAATATTCAAAGGCACTCAGAAATATGATAAATATACATTTTAAAATATTGATTAATATTTTAAGCATTAAACAAGAATTGGGAAAATTGGCTTAAGAAAAGAATTCAAACATAATTTTAATTTGAATTTCTTCAGTCCAGGTTTTAAATTCTTATTAAACCCAGCATATTATTGATTAGAAAAGATATTTCTGAATCAATCAAATTTTATAAATCATACTTAAAAACATGATTTCAGAGGAAAGAGAATCATGGGATTGATTTATTCATTCAAATTTTTGAAATAAGACTATCAACGCCACTATAACCACCAATAATTTTTATCCTCAATGATTTTATACTTTTCAAATTTATATTTCCAATACTTATTTACTTCATGATTCCAACCTCCATCCCTGGCTTTTGAATTATTTTAAGTTTTATAACTGGAAAAAGAGGGGCCTTAATTGATTCACTCATGGTTTTTTTATTAGTTTTTAACATTCCTCTTGTTCCAGTTTCATAATTCATTATTTCATCCATAGAATTTTATTCTTTTTGATGCTTCCAAAGATAAAAATCATTCTTATTCCCCAATTTTTTTCTGATCACATAAAACTATAATTATTCGAAAGAAAAAAGATAAAATGTAAAATTTAATTAAATTGGAACCAAAATGCATTGACAAAAGAAATGAACAGAAAACAGCCAGAGAGAAAGTATGGCATCCAAGGAAACAATAGCTTGAGTTGATGGAAAATCATATTTTTTGAAATCCTCAGAATTTTCTTACTATCATCATCTGGGTAACCAGACTCTTCCAGAAGGATCACATATAACTGAAAAATTGCTAACTTCACCATGGTTTTCCTGTATTTGAGTTTGTTAAAATCAAATGGAAAGTAAGTTTTGATAGGTGGGAATATTTTTTTGGTGAAAAAAAAATGTTTTTTCCAGGAGAGATTTACTCCAGCTATACTTGATGCCTTGCATTCATTGAATAAATTCTTCAAATAAAAATTTTGAGGTGGGAAATCCATAAAGGGAAACTGGATGCAGAAGATTAGTGAAATCCCTAGAATTTTCCCATCCATTTTGAATGGATTTGATCAAAATACTTCCCAAGCACCTCTGGCCTTTGAGATTTTCCCATTGGTTTGATCAAAATGGATGACCTTTGAATTTTGCATCAATTCCATTTAGATTTATCCAATTTGTGGGGAACACTCCATAATTTTTTCAATGGCCAAGAGTCTGATTTTTTCTGCATTCAAATTTACCTGCCTATTGAAAAAAACAAGGGGTTGAAAAATCAGAAATTGTTTGTTGCATGAAAATAAAAAATTTGAGGTAAAAAGTATTTCTTTTAAAAATAATTAAATAGAAAGAATCAATTGCCAATATCAATCAGTTCTATTTATGTGGAGGTTAAAATCCTCCTCACCCATTCTGAAAAATTCAATTCCCAACTGGTTTGTGGCAAATTTGGGGTCCTATTGGCTGATGTGGATCCAAGATTGAGCTGGATTTTTTCTTTCTTGAGAGGCCCAGCTTGGTATGAACTTATTTTTTTAAAAATCTTGAGAAGATACTAGTATATTCCCCAAAATTTGGGGAGGAATGGAATTTTCACGGTGCAAAAGCTTGACTGAAGATGCACGGCCCACATCCAGTTTTCAGTGAACAACACTGGCTACTCAATGGTTTTTGAGGGAGGTCTCCCAAAGAGGCCAACATTGGTATTTTATGACCCTCAAAAAAAATATTTTTATAGAGATAGATAAATTCAGGGAATTTTTAGGGTTCAAAATCATCCATGATCTGGAAGTAATGGACAATCCCATGAATCATAAAAGGCAGGAGGAATGGGTCAATTTCACATTGGGAGGGGGGGGAGTCAATGATTAGTTTGGGGAAATATGGAAGATGAAAGGATGAACAGAGAGGGGGAGTATGGTTGATTTTATTGTGATAGAGGGATATGAAAGGAGGTTGTCATGAAGGGATTTGGGGGGAGAGGCTGGAATGAAGGGATATGGGGGGGACAGATGATATGGGGGGAGGGGATGACAAAGATGAGGTGGATGGATGACTTAGTTTGGAAGAAGGATTTTTTGAACGGATGTAAATTAATGACTTGATGATGACTTGATGGTATGTTTGAGTTATGGAGGGTATGGCAAAGCCTATCAAGGGTTGGTGTTAGCGACCTCCATAAGTTTCCATACTTGAGTTTGTCGATGCTCGACGGAACTTTGGGAGGTCGCTTGGTAGCGATGTCCCATTTTAGGACACGATTGCCGGTCGCGCTCGGTAAACTTAGCTAAAGAAAGGGTTTACCGAGTCGATTGCAGATGCTCTTCAGTATGTATGATGGTCCCCCTGATTAACGAAGGCTGCAGTCCCAAGTTCCTTCCTTCGTAAACCAGTTCTCAGGATCAAGTCACATCGATCGATTCGACCGACCAACCAACCCATTCCGACATTCGATCGACCATCCCTGCTAGGAACCTGCAACTACATATCTACCTCCCCATCGGTTTTCGGTCCTTGGCCTTTCCTCGCTGGCTCTCCTCAGTCAGCATGTCCGGCCATCAAAAGAGATCGACCGGCAACCCTCATGTCACGATCTCGCCAGGTAATGGCGTTCAAACCACATCAAACTTGGATGAGGAGATGAAGATCACCATGCTGGGCGCCGGTCAGGAGGTCGGTCGGAGTTGCTGTGTCATCGAATACAAATCGATCACTGTTGTTTGTGATACCGGCATTCATCCAGCTTTCAGTGGCATGGCGGCTCTTCCGTTCATCGACGAGGTAGGTACGTTCACATTCACTTTGCTCGTCGTCGATGGCTGAGGAATGGACGCAGATTGGCAGTGGAGCTGACTCACGACCTGTTTTTGTTTTTTTTTTGTTTTTAACTCTCAATTCGATGGGAACTGAACCATGAAGCTTGATTGGAGCAGTGTCGATGCAATCCTCATCACTCAGTCAGTACCTGCAAAGGTTTACTCAATCCATGGCCGGATAGCTCCCTTGAGATGACTTACTCAACTAATGGTTTACCTGATACCTCAAACGTGAAGCTTCCATCTCGATCATGCAGCTTCACTGACTTACATCATGGAGAACGTGAGGCATCGGATTACTACTTCCATTCAATTATCAATCAGTCGGGACGGAGCTTTTTCAAGTTTCCCGCCCTATCATTACCCGGGGGCTCGCCCACAATCACCGCTGACCCACATCTCATCCTTTTTTCTCCAAATCAACTACCTGGGTTTAATATTTACATACATCCAATGCGTGGAATTGTCATCATTTTGCTCAATATTTTCAATACATCGCCATGCGTGGCGAAGTACGCTCCTTCATCGATTTTCTCGCCAAATCTTTTTACTTTTCTTCTTGTATGGAAACCCAATGGGCACCCGGCCCAACCTCAATCATCTCCGAAAAAACAAACCTGGCGACGTTTGGTGCCTTCTGTATCCTAATGCCCGGGGCTATGGAATGATTGATCACTACTCGAATTATGCCTGATCGCCCTGGCTTATAAACGTCAGACTAACTTCAAGGAAGGTCACGGTAAAGTAGGTTATTCCCAATGGTTTCGATTGCTCCCGGACTCTTTTATTCATCTCATGATTGTTTTCATCTTGATAGGTATTCATGACCCATCCTACAAAAGCTGTTTATCGATTTCTAATGCAGGATTTTGTACGGATGAGGTTAGTTCAGCTTGGCCTCTTCACTCCACGGTAGCCTATGATGTGTTAGAATAAATCGATGTGACTCCGATTTCCTACATGTTAGCACGATTGGCACCGATAGCGAATTATTCAACGAGGAACAGATGATAGCTTCTTACGACGTGAGCGCCCTTTGCCCCTTCCATGCGTCCCCTCCGAATGTGCGGAAACAAGAGTACTCACACTTACATGGCTGTGACTGACTTGACCCTCTGGATTGACTTTGACTGCTGAACAAAAAGTCGATCAATGCAATCGATTACCATCAAGAGATATCTCTAGGATCACTGAGATTTACCTCTTATCCCGCTGGTCACGTATTGGGTGCAGCAATGTTCTTGATTGAAATCAGTGGCATCCGGGTACTATATACGGGGGACTATTCAACCGAAGAAGACCGACATCTCATTCCAGCCCGAGTTCCGAATTGGAACGAAAAACCGGATGTCATGATTTGTGAATCAACCTACGGAGTACAGAGCCTTGAACCTCGAGTTGAAAAAGAAGAAAGGTTTACGAGTATGTTGAGTGATTTCGAGACTTTTTTTCTGTGATGTCGATTGCCGACAAAACGTGCACGCGCAAGATAGTATCGTGGATACCTTCGAGACCATTGAACCTGACTTTCAACTTGATACGTCTTATGATATAGCATTGGTTCAAAGCATTCTCAAACGAGGCGGTCGAGTATTGATGCCTGTATTTGCCTTGGGCAGGGCCCAAGAGCTTTTACTGATTTTGGACGAGCATTGGGCGAACCATCCTGAGTTGAACCAAATCCCAATCTACTACATCTCAAATCTGGCTGCAAAATGTATGAAGGTCTATCAAACCTTCATTCACGGAATGAATGATCAAATCAAACGAAAATTTAACCAAGGTATCAACCCGTGGACTTTTTATCGAGAGGGCAAAGGTGTATTCAAAAAGGGGTTTGTCACAAACTTGAAAGCTATCGATAAATTTGACGATCGAGGACCTTGTGTGAGCTCTATTGATGGATTGGTTTCAATGACTATCCATATAGGATTATTGACCTAGACCTGTTCAAACCTCAGCTGACAAGACTGCTGGTTTAAAGGTCGTCATGGCCAGTCCAGGGTTTATGCAAAGTGGAGTGAGCCGTGAGCTCTTAGAAAGATGGGCACCCGATCGTCGCAATGCCCTGCTGGTCACTGGATATTCGATCGAGGGAACGATGGCTCGAGTTGAGTGGTTTTCTCACATTTTAACGCCCGAGCACCAGGATCATGTTTATCAGGCAAGCTCAAATGTATAACGCCTGGTCGGGCATCTATCATTAGGAAATGCTCAAGGAACCTAACGAAATCATTGGAATGAAGGGCAACAAAATTCCTCGTCGGCTTGATGTCCATTACATCTCGTTTTCCGCTCATGTTGATTACACTCAAAATGCCGCCTTTATCGATCAAATCATGCCCACTCATTTAGTTCGTCACTTTCGTGATGCTGCTTCAAAAACGTACATACCAAACTCTGTTCATTCCCAAAGCTCACCACCACCGACTGTTTAGGTACTTGTTCATGGGGAATTGAACAATATGACCCGATTGAAAAACGCCCTCAAAGATAAATACTTGTTGAAAAAAAGTGATATTCAGATTCATACTCCACGAAATGTAGAAACACTTCGGTTAACATTCCAAGCTTCCAGAATTGCCCGAGTGAGTGCACGGTGTCTGCGATGATTAGTTCATTTCTGGCTGTTCTTTGTGTACACTCCACGAATCAACTTCGACTACGGCCGATTTAACGTTGTTTTTGCAATCAATTATTCGTCCTAAGGCCATTGGTACTTTGGCCGACCAGACGCAACCTGTCGCCGACGCTAACCTTTCGGGAATCCTGGTCTCAAAAGATTCGGCCTATACATTACTTGCCCCTTCGGATCTCAGAGAGTATACGGGTCTCTCGACTAGCACGATTCTTCAAAGGCAAAAGCTCATCATTAACGTTGGATGGGAAACAGTACGATGGCATTTGACCGGAATGTATGGCGGTATTTTAGAGGGGCTTGACGCACAAGGGGTCCTCACATTCCGAGTAAGTGTTGACTCCAGCCCTATCGTAGAACAAGTGTGAGGGTCCTGCTTAAGTATCGAAACATTTTCAATTTTAATATCCAGGTTATGGAGACCGTAGATATCAAGCAAGTCGCCGACAATCAGATGTCACTGGAATGGGTTGGGAGCTTGGCGAACGATATGATTGCTGATTCGGTCTTAGCACTTTTGCTGAGTATAGACCAGAGCCCGGCATCACTCAAACGTTAAGTTCGGGCCATGATATCACAAAAGTTGAACATTGGTACTATAAATTCTGATGTTCGATTGTTTTCGGACCAAAATACGTCTATCCCCAAACTAATCTAGTCACGGCGCCTCATAGCCACCCACACCATCATGATCATCATCATCACGATGAAGAGAAGAAGGAGCTTGCTGCCAAAGAACCTATCAACCTTCAGGGTGATCTAGAGGCCCGCTCGTTACTGGCTCGAATCGATCAACTCATCGGTTTTCTTGATGTCCATTTCGGGAACGTCGAACTTCTGGGAGCCGAGACAGGCGGTCATCCTGCTCGCGCCAAAGTTCAAGTAGATGATTGTAGCGCCGAAGTTTCCTTGGTTGAGTTTGTGGGTTTCTGATCTCGCTCCTTGGGTCCTCTTCACGGTGCCTTTGTTTCTCCCTCTGTTGGCCCCTAACTCATCCTGAAATCTTTCTTTCTTCCCTACCCTTTCCGATCCTAATCCTCATCGATCAACTCGTTCATGTATGTGTTTAAATTGATATGGATTTGTTAATTGGCAGACGGTTGAATCAGAATCCGAAAGCCTGAAAGCTAGGGTTGCCAATGTCGTCGATATGGCGATGGAAATCATCACTCCGTTGAACGAGATTTTTAAGTCTTCCACTCATCATGCCAACAACTAATCGGCTCAAAAAAAAATGTTGATGTTATTTCCTTAAGAACCGGTACTTTTCTTGAGGGCTCTTGCCCACTCTTTACTTTTGTTCTTTTCCCACCATCTTGTTTTTTGTTTTTCTATTGGCTCTCTCCGCTATCTAACTTGTTAGAGAGGGGTTTTTTTCAAAAAAAAGGGGAAATATGAAATGATGAAGTAGCATAACGCTATTCAACCGGATAAAATAGATTAAGTGTATGAATTGTGCTGTGGGCATGTGATCTGATACGATGTGACATATGTAAGATCTTTGAACCACGATCCCCCTGCATACTCGTGCCATCGCTCGTGTTTGAATTTAACAGAGCTTGAAGATTGTCTCCAAACCTCTTCAGTCAAGTAGACAACTGTGATATAGCAGGACCACGAGCGCCCCGATCGATTGATAGCGGGGATGATCTCGTCCAGGATACTTGGACACGGACCGAAGAATGAAAGATTGAAGCTATCAAGTTTTTTTTCCAAAAAAAAAAAAAAAAAATGTGGGGTCCCGGCCCATGGGAATGCTGGAGGTATGTATGAAGTTTAAGGGCGAGATATTTAGTTGGGACCGCTTCCAGGATCGTTTTGACCATGACCTATTGGGCACACCGAGATATACACATGCTCCACGTCACACGACTCTTTCGTCGCGGTCTTGATCGTCAGAGCCTATTTACATCCCTACACTTCATACCCACCCACCCACTGATCCCCCTGCTATTTTTTTCGGGCTTTGCGGATCCCCCCCCCCCACCCCCCAGCCGCTTCGTGGTTGCGATCTGCGTTCTCTGCTTGAGAGAGAACCGGGATTATGGTCTCATCAGTTACCTTTTGATCCAAGCTCACGACGGGCTTTCTTGCTCAGCTATCAAGTGCATATAGTGCAACGAAAAAGCGGGCAGAGGGTGTGAGATTGATGGAGGGCTGTCATATTCTTATACGCTTTCGAGCCTCATGCTTCTAACCTGGTCTGCTGAAGGTGTCAGTAAGAGACGATCAACTCCAAGTGGTTTAAGATATCCGTGAGGAACGGCAAACCCCAATCGAGTGAATATCGCTGTTTTTCTTTGTGTTTTTTTTTTTTTTTTTTTTTTTTTTAAAAAAAAAAAAAAAAAAAAAAAAAAAAAGGGGGGGGGTGAAAGGTGATCGAATACCCTAGAACTCGTGTCTCACACCGATGGTGAGAAGATTTGCCAGTCCGGCGTGTTGTGATAGGTTGACATTCCCAGTTTGTTTCTATTTTTTTTTTCTTGTCACCTTAGGTTTGTTACTAGTGATAACGGGTTGAAGGGAAAGATTGAAGCAGATAAGCGTGTGGGTCCTTACTCAATCCAACTCAGGATCGATGATGTTCGTACATATGTTTGAAGGACTAGGAGTGAGCCCATCAGGCTCCCTAATCCTCTATCCCCGGTCTCACTTTTCTTTTGGAGGTATGGAAGACTGTTTCTGTGCTAGAAACACCCATCGTGACGTAGCCGTTCTTAGGTTTAGGTACCCGACCTATCTTGGACTGAAAACATGTTTGCAAGCCATGTTCATAATAATAAGAAATAAATAAAATGAAAAATAAAATAAAAACTTGCTACGTGGCTGAATAGGAATCGGTTTTACCACTCAGCTTGTGTTATCTGGTCCTAGAGTCATTCATCAACAGGGTTTTTTTGTTTTTGTTTTTGAATATATGTATTTATGTAATATATAGATGAGATCGAAAACAGGGAGGGGCTAGAAACAATTGAGCTTGGATGAGAAAAAACGTCAGGCCAAAGTTCAAAAGACTTGCGTTGAGTGTATCCTCTTGTCTAGTGTAGTCGATTTTCTTTTCTCTTTTCTCTTTTTCCTTTTTTTTTTTCCTTTTTCGACATCAATCATGATTTTTGTTCTATCCGGATTTTACCCATATGATTCTTGAATTTTTTTCATGTTGATTCCAGTTTACTATCCTGTGAAGACTCTCGCGTGTCATACATTATATCCACTCAAGATCTTAGTGCCGAATGTGAGATTGCGGTATGTGAGATCATTAGATTCTTTTTTTTTTTTTTTAAAAAAAAAAAAATGGGGAGTTTATCCGCATAATTTCGTGGAGGTCGATGTTTTGTTTCATTGGAGAAGATCAAAAGCATACGGGGAGAGAAAGTATTGAGCTTTGGTCTCTTGAAAGCTCAAAATCAAGTTCAAAATCAGATTCAAATGACAATCCATGCATGGTATGTACCTGATCAGATTCTTCGAACTCTCGTTTTCCCAAGCACTAACCTTCGCTTCTGTACTAACTTTTAACGAACCAAATGTTATGTATGCGGAAGAAGAAGGGGAAAGGCCCTTAAAGATTTTTAACTGATTTAAATAAAGCCGGCTGGAATTCTGCTTACTCCTTGTCGACATCTAACTCGATGGTCCTCAATTTGATCTCCCTGTGGCCACTGCGGTAATTAGTTAACGACCTAGCTTTCCGGTTAACTCATCGGTATTCATTGGACCCTCTTGCTCGTAGATCCCAAGCATCCAGCTCTAGTACTTTCGTACCATGATGACTTGCTCTTCCAGACGGGTTTGTGTGACCCACCTCACTCGAAATCCAACGTCCCCAGTCTCCCATCGATTGAACTGATGCTGATGAGTACACTGACAGGTTTGTATGTATGTACAACACACTTAAAATGCCCACACTGGTCATCAGTCATAGGCCTGGAACTCATGTCCGGTTCCATGCTAGACCGCTCGCCCATTATGAATCGGTGCGAGCGTGCACGGCTCGGAAACGCCACGAACAGACCTTGGGACTGTTCAAAGGTCGTAAATACTCATTGCAGGGCGGTCGGCACAAAGTCTACCTCCACGAGCGAGTGAGCTCGCCCACAACTGGGGTTGAAGCGGGAACCCGTGCCCGCGATCTTGTTAAGGATCTCCTCCGGTTCGCCATCTGTTGCAGGCAATAAAAATCGGCGGGCAAATCCGCGGTCCGGTCTCTATGACCCCTCCCTCGGTCGCATTGAAGGGGGATGTGCAGGGGCCAGAGGCCTCGGATGATGTCACCACTGGTCAAGGCCAACGTGGGACAAAGTGTGCACCTACTATCTAAGTGCATACACACGCACCGCGGGGCCAGAGTAAATGCATAGTCTAGCACAGCCAGTCTGCCTGCTAGTGCGCGCGAGTTTGGTCGCTAAAATTTGACACCTCGGGTGTGATGTGGAGTGGGACGTGGCGCAGCTGGACTGTCTGGGCTTGTGGGTTCAAGCAGAGCTAGGACTTCCTTGGCTAGGGTTAGGGTTCGAGAAATTCAGTATATAGTCTCATCCGATTCGGCCCCGCCCCTCCATCCCCTCCTCCCAGCCCGATCTGCTCCTGACCACCTTGCCCTCGCTCGCTAGCTCATTCACTCCCAATATCAATTATTGCCTGTGACAACCCTCATTCCCCTATCCTCCCCCCCTTGTGCAATTGATACTGAGAGCCCTGCCTCTGCTCGATCAGCTCGCACACTCACCACTCCCCCTCTTCCAACCTCTCCCAACCCTCTCTTAGCAACCTGCCCTGGCACTTCATTGTGGCTCAAGTGGTCCCCTCCGATTCCTACCCAACCTTTCCTACCCCCGACACCGGTGTCCTCCCTTCGTGCCTTGCTCTCTTAACCTCGCGTCGTGTCCGCGATCCCACCGAAGGTCCCTGACAACCTACCCCTCACTTCCCCTGTCACTCTTCGCGCAACTGCCTTCCACCCGCCCTAGCGTTTCACTTGTGTAAACGCCTCTCCACATCCCATCGCTGCCATGACAAACTCCCCTTTTGTGCTTCCTGGTCCACCGGCTTCTGCCTCTCTGAATAATGCTGGATCTATCTCCCCCGACCAACCTGCACTTCCTTCTTCAGGGGTAACAGAAACTTCTCCAGCCCCTCATCATCCTGATGACCCCAAGGGAATTATTACTAACGTTCAGGGGATAGTCCCCACCCTTCAGTGAGTTCTCACCGACGATGGACCATTGCCCCGGCGACATGAGCCCTCTGCCGATGCCGCGCCTCTGCCAAGTTTGATGCCTTCGACTTGCTAATTTCTTAGTACCTGTGTCTTTATCTCTCCCCTTGCTTTGTCATCGTAATCAGAAATATTGTTGCTACGGTCAACCTCGAATGTCGGCTTGACCTCAAAACCATTGCTCTTCACGCGCGAAACGCGGAATACAATCCCAAGGTGCCTTTTAGTTGGTATTGCCAACTAAAGTTCATTGCATATTAACACTCGTGCGCCCTCCAATAGCGTTTCGCTGCCGTTATCATGCGGATCCGAGAGCCCAAGACCACGGCGCTGATTTTTGCCTCGGGCAAGATGGTTGTAACGGGTGCAAAGTCTGAAGACGACTCGAGGCTAGCCGCCCGAAAGTACGCTCGCATTGTTCAGAAGCTAGGCTTCGAATCTAAGTTCACCGAGTTCAAGATTCAAAATATCGTTGGGAGCTGTGACGTCCGGTTTCCCATACGACTGGAAGGGCTTGCTTACAATCACGGACATTTCTCGTCTTATGAGCCCGAGGTCAGTAGTCTGCTCAAGCGCCTTGTGCATGGATGTTACTATCCCGCTTACCTCGCGTCCTTCGAGCCAGCTTTTTCCCGGACTCATCTACCGAATGGTTAAACCGAAGGTAGTCCTGCTGATATTTGTCTCTGGCAAAATTGTTCTCACGGGCGCCAAAGTAAGTGACCCTCCTCACTCCGCTCCAGACTCGCTTCTAAGCCCTGCTTCTCGTGTAGGTGCGCGAGGAAATTTACCAAGCGTTTAACAACATATACCCGGTATTGTCCGAATTCCGAAAACCTTAAACGCGCCCTTGGCGACACTACCATAAACTGAAAAGAAAAGTTGGAATTTCCTTCTTACTTCTCATTGTATGATATACTTGTTTTTTGTGCGCTTCGTTTCTTGTGTTACTTCGACCTTCGATCATCGATATTTATATTGAGTTGTCATCTTCAAAGCGCTTCGGCATTGGCCTGACAATTCCCCCTAGACAAGTAATAATTTAGTTGAAATAACACTTCATTCTCCCTCCTTGCGGGAGCGATCTCCGCAGTTCAGCTATCAAAGCCCCGCTTGAACTGTCACGTTCAAGCGGGGCTTTTTTTGGTTTAAGCGACTTGGTTCCTCCATGTTTCATTGAGTCACCTACCCTCCTCGGAGTAACGCGTCATCAGTAACGCGTCATCACATTCTCAGCTCAAATCAGAAGGTAACGCCATTCGGCCCTTTACCAGTGAGCCCCACTCCTTGGCTCCAACTATGTTACACTAGTGAGGTCCACTCAAACTAGCAACCCATCGGCGCAGGTGATGACCTCATCCCTACTGGCTGTGGCTTCACACAACCCCTCGTCCCGTTCACTGCGTAATCCCAACGGACTACCCCAAAGCTACAGGTCGACGGCAAATGACATACACGGGTTGTGGGGCAAGCCATTTGGCGCCGGACTTCCGGTCCTGAGCGCCCGATGTAACCAGTTTGTGGAAGCGTGAGAACCAGTGGGAAAATGAGGACCTCAAGAACGCGCAGCTCCTCAACCGGTCATCCGGTTGAGCCGAGCCACAACGATAACAAAACAAATCTTGTGGATCTCTTGCTTGGTCTGATGGGTGGTTCGGAGTAAGTTGGCAACCCCAAGCCATGCCATCTCGTCTACACTTCGAGCCTAGAGTACTTGAGAACAATCAAGATTTGATTCAAGATGATCGAAGCAACAAAGAAGAAGAGGAGAGTAAGGCAAGCGCAAGATGAGTGGTACCAAGGTTCCCTTCCTTAGTTCCTAAGTATTCCTTGGGATATCAAAAACTCCTACAAAACACAATGAGTATCCGGTCAATCAAGGTAAGGAATCTTAGAAGACCCAAATGTTTCAAAGTCCTGAGAATCATGATCCTTGCAGCGCTTAGTGGTTGAAAGGCAGCGCATGTAGCATCTATAGTGTTGATGTTGGTCTAGATGTAATCCAAGTTAGATTCCTTGGGATAAGACTCTTTGACATACACTGATTTTTTTCATGTTTGGTAAAGTGGTTTTTATAGTTCACCAGAAGTATTCCATTGTGTTCAAAGAAGAGATTTTGAACCTTTCTATCACAATTCACAGACTTGTGGTTTTTTGACCTCAGATCTGAGAGTGAATTTGAAATCCTCTCCCAAAAGTAGAATATGTAGCTTTTTTTATGTCTTATCATGCTGGGTACAAATTGTATCTACATCCCACTGGAAATCTTCCATTTTGTTGAAAAGAAACTGATTTTTCATGATTTTTCTTATATCAAATGAAGTTTTTTTTTAAACAAAAAAAAAAAAGGTGAGCTCAGATTAAAATTGGTGACACAACAATTTTGGTGCACCAAATGGCATTGCTATGGTGAGCCAACAATGTCTCAAAGCCTACAGGGTGCCCCAAATCTGTCTTCACCAAATTTTAGATGGATCTATCAAGGAGGAATGGGCCAAAGCCTTGATTGAGGTTCAACAACAAGTGTGGAGGGTATGTACCAAAGCCAACTGGAGAAAATTTACAGGGTTGATGTTTTGGGTTAGTAAGGGAAATGAGGAGTTGGTCTGAATAGCTCAGGAGTGATGCTCAGGTGGGGAAGCAACTCTGACCATTGCAGGGAGTGGAGGATTAAGGATTACAGATTGGACAAAATCAAGGACACCATTTTTGCAAGTAACCACCAGCTTTCCCACCAACTTCACCACCATGCCAGATGATTGCACCTCTCAGCCCAGCACCACAAGATGGCTTGACCCCTTCAAATGTCATGGGGATTTCTGGTCCTCTTTTCTCATGTCTCAACCTCAAGCCACTCTGATTTTAGTTTTAATGCAATTTTTCTAGATCATGAAGACAAAAAATGTTGAGATCAGGTCCATTCAATGGTCCATAATTCCAAAGGGGGAAAGTCTTGGCCCTCAAGAAAAAAAAAAGGTACCAGTGTTGCTACCTGCAAATAGTGAACCAGGCCGGGAGGATGGTGGCACAACTTTCCCAATCCTGTTGCTTCCAAACTTAGCTCAGAAATAGATTCCTTGCAAAAAAAAAGCTGATTTTTATTGAATCATGTTGCATTAACACAATTGATGTTCATATTTTGATTCTCCAAAGGATTCTACCCCAGACAGAGTCCAGAGGGAGTCTAAGGCCTGAATTAATGTTGAAAGGCCTCCTTCATCCCAAAACATCCTCAAAATGTACATTTTTCCAACCCAGAAAGTCCTTTAAACCTTAAGGTTTTCACACCCTCTTGGGGTGGGAAAACATGGCCAAAGTCATGGGATTTAGAAAAAAAAAAGCTAGATTCATGCCTTCTTTGAGAAAAAATGGGTGATTTTAGAAAAATTCATTCTAAGATCACACCTTCTTGGAAGAAAGGCATGGGTCTAGTAATTCTGAAGGCATGGATTTAGCCTAGGCCATCAAGCAAAATGAAAGTCTGGTATACTTAGTTAGAGGTTTTCTGAGACATTCCTAAGGTTGAACCATATCAAATTCATTAGTAGTGTAGTCTTCCTTTTAGTTTAGAGGCTGAGTCACTGAGTTGTGTCAAGTATTACACTGTATTTGCACTGTGCATCAGATTTCACCAACTTCTCACTTACCCATAAACAGCGTGACTACTTGATTGTCAGCTCCCTGATACCAGGAACCTTGCAGTCCTTTAGCTACAGAGAGTGATAAAAATACTGGAATAATAATAAGTATTATTATTCCAAAAATAAACACTTAGAGGCTCACATAAATAATATAATAAGAGCAGTTGCAAGGTTTAATTTGTTTGGCAATAAAAGGTATTCAATATATATATAAAAGAGGGGCCACAGTATTATACTACTGGAGGTCTTTGCACACAAAGAAACATCTCTTCAAGGGGCCTCCTTAGGCAGTTTAAGAACCTTGGAATGAAGATGGGTGCCTTAGAAAGGGCTTATTCCACTAATGGCCAGGCATAAAAGCACAATGTCCAAGACAGAAAGGGAAACACTCACTCTGAGCACTTTACCACAAAAATCCTGAAATAATAGGAAGGGTTTCAGAGCAGATGGGGTGGATTGCTTGACTAAACTTCAAGGGTTAATTGGTTTCAAGAAATAAATAATAATACTACAGACTTGGTCATAAATCACTTGCTTAGATTCTTCATAAGCACTTGACTAACAATGACACGGTTTCTGATTGATAATAATAATTCCTGGTAAACTGATAATGGAATAATGGATCCAAAGAGGTCTGTATAAATACCTTTTTGGGGTGATTTTGAGCTTCTCAGGTATTGTAGAGAGGGTTCTGCTCATGGGCTGAGGCTGGCAAGCCAGTCAAAGCAAGATTAGCACGTCCACTTGGTGCTGTTAATTAGCTGACCTTAGATCTGCTGGATTTCTGTACTATTTTAGCCACAGGATCTGTTAATCTGTTATGGCATGAATTTGATCATTCTGCACTCAACCTTCATTTTTACTATTAGTATTTCTTTCAAGTGGACAGATGTGGATGTTTACTGATTTTCCATCATCTGCTGATCACGTAGATAATTTTTAATAATTTTTACAAACACTCCTTATAGTGTTTTGTGGTCTTCAAAGATTAGAGTCAATGATTTACTTGGTAATCCTTGATCTTTGATTTATTATTAAAAAATGCTCTAAACTTAATTTTCATTAATTTTATTTAAGTTTCAATCTTTTTAGACTATTAATAATGCATATTTCAACTTGTTACATATGCCAGGCAACCCTAACTAGGTTGTAGCTCTTCTGAGCGGTACCTGGTTATCAGATTAGTCACCACAGATCCAGATGCGGGGATCAGTCAGTACAGATGCACGCGGGGTAGGATCTGATGCATGCGTGGTATAATTAGCTGCGCGCGGGTCTCTAGTAAGCAGTAAACTGCTACTACGAGTACGTAGGGGTATGTAATGATGCGGGGCTGCGTGCAGGAATTGTGAAATAACACATTTCCGTGTGTAAATCCTAAAATATACACAACACCTCAATTCTGAGTGAATTTCAGTTGTAAAACCTATACGTGAAAACACACGTGAAATGTTAAAATGTCCAAAAGGTGCCATACTGGTGTTGTAATTTTTAGTACTTTTCTTTTTAATTATTTTAAAAATGTAAGGACTTGGATTTCAAGGGTGGGGTCATTGAGTGACCCTACCTGATTTTGGGTGAAGAATCCATGTCTTTAATAATATTTATGGATTTCTCTATTCTTCTTTTTTTTTTTTAATTTAGATATTCTTATTTTTTATATTTTTGTGTTGCTATGACAGGTTGCTCTGTACATAGTAGCAAGCTGACATTGATCCATTCATTGGAATCTATACAGATACTTTCTGTGAATTTTCTATACATTTCACAATTTTTTCAAACAAGAATCTCTCTAGTTTTTAGTTCTGAAGCAGCAGAGGGTTGATTCTTTCCCTTGAAAGAATCCTGATTTTTCTGTTTTGAAGTTTCCGTTAGCTTGTTAATTTTGTAAATGGCTACATTCATGATGCATGAAATCAATTGTATTGGCCTTTGGTCAGTTTTCCCCTTTCAATCAAAAAACTATCTTATCACCTTGCATGTCCTTGCAGTTTTGAATTTGAAGCATACTTTGCAAGCAGGATTTCAGGGTAAGTGTTACTACAAGACTCTTTTATTTGTACCAAGATGTTTTAGCTGAATGAATCACATATAGTCATTGTTCTCCCTCAATCAGATGGGTTGGAAATATGGCAGATAAAAAGACAAAACAGGATCCCAATTACCTACAGGAAAAAATAAAAACCCCATTTTGGAGCCATCTCAATCCTTGAGGGATATTTTGACATATTGAAAAATTGGTATGATGAATCAGAATTAATTCATTTGACTCTTAAATGCATTTTTAAGGATGCTGGATAGTCAAAGTGGATCAATGTCAACAATAAGATGTCAAAAATGGAAGTATAAATGGAGAAATAAGGTTCATTTGAGCATTTTTCAAACTATATTTTTTATGATGCATCAACATATTATTAATCAGAAAATGAAAAATTCTATCAAAAAAAAAAAAAAAAAAAAAAAAAAAAAAAAAAAGGAAAAAGGAAAAAGGAAAAAAAATGACCAATTGGAACAAGCTGAAATTTTTCCAAGCCATACAACCAAGATTCTGTTTGATCCTATGTTGAATCTATGAGGGTTGAAAGAAGGGTGATTTTTAGGGCCTTCTTTTTCTAGTAGATTAAATATCTTGCAAGGATTAATTTCAAAGAACATCACACGTTATATATTCTTCAAGTTGAAGATTTTATCCAATATGAAGGAACACAATGGTTTTTCTTTCAATTTGATTTGTTTTTCAGAGGTGAAAATACTTGTTCAATAGATTTTAATTTCCTAAGTTTATGCAAACAGTTCTTCAAGATAGTCTTAAAGAATAAAATTTTGGTTCATATGTATATAGATAGGTGGAAAAATAGATAAAATCAGGAAGGAGGCAAAAATAGGGTGTATCAGAGTTGAAATTTTGAAAAATTCAAATACCTTATTTCAGAAAAAATATTATTTTTTTGAAAAAAATGTTTATTTGTTCAAAATAAACAATGAACCAATTTTTTTAAAATGAAACAAAATTGATAAGCCTGAAATTGGCAATTAAATCTTTTGAAAATTTTAACTCTGATACACCAAAATATGGTAAAACTAGTTGAGAAAATAATGATATTCCCCCCTTTTTTTTTGGGGGGGGGAAGGGAAAATTAATAAAAATAATTAAATTTCAATGTGAAATAAAAAACAATGGAAAAATTAGATAGATTTATCTTGGAATGTGCAAGGCATGAATTCACAGGCTCAGGCTTCTTTTTCTTTTTCTTTTTTTTCAAAAAAAATCTATATATTCATTCAGGAATGGTATTATGAGAAAATATTTGAAGAGACAGTTTATTTTTTGGGAGGGGGGGCTTGGAGAGTAAAGAAGAAGAAGAAAAATCTTTTCACAATATTTTAGTTTATATTTTGTTCCCCTTGAGCAGTATTAGATTATTGAAATCAATAGTTTGAATGATTTATACTTTTTTTCTATTAACATTCCTGGTAAAACTGTCAAATTTTATGAGGAAAACCATCTTTTTGTCCAAATTCATGCCCCCCTCTTCATCAATATTTCATCCCCTCTTGCCACAGTAACTTCCACCTCAGCCCTCAATTGTTTTCAACCTTCCTGAATTACAGGAAATTCTGACTGGGTTTTATGTCCCATCTTCTGCAAGGGGTAAAGAATTATTTCTAAAGGAAAAATAAAAAAGGAAATACTGGTTTCCATACTGAATCTAATTTCAAAATATGTCTAAAATATGGCTTGAAAACAGCACAGAATGCATAAAAAAGGTGACAGAATGAACAGAAATATAATAAAAATTCTGAAAAAAGGCAGAACATTTAAATTGGAAATTGTGAGAAATTTAGCTGTTTGAGAGCCTGATTAAAGGTATTGAGCACATAATACTCATAACAGAAATTGAAATAATTCTCAAGAGATACCTAGGGGAGCCTCTGAAATGAATAATTAAGGAAAATATTTAGTTTTATTCACCATAAAAGCATCAGACCCAAATCAAATCAGGTAATGAGGCTGCAAAGCAGTTGAAAATATTCTTTTATAATGTATAATGAAAAAATAATTCAGAAATTGAGAGAATGTGTGAGATAGTAACCATATTGACTGAAAAAAAAGAAAAAAACTATTTCTAAATGTTTTGATTTGGTGCCTTGCATGATGGAAATTTCACCAGTTTGAAGATAGTGCCTCATGCCATGCCTAAATTTTCATTTTTTGTCTATTCTGTATTTTGTTATATATCAAATTTCATTTATCATGTCTCATGATTAAGTTTTTCTCTTTTGTTTCCTTAATTGAAAATCCTCAAATATTGACCACCTACTTCTCCTTCAAACACAATTACTATATAAAATGCAGTCTTTACACCATAAAAAGTTGTTGAAATTAAAGTTTTCTTCAGCACCATGGGTTTGAATAAATCAATTCCATAAAGATGACTTAAGCAAGCACTCCAAACATTGTAACTGCACTCTATTTTTTAGATAACTTAATACTTGTCTGAATAGAATGAATCCAACTACTAGACCAAGATTTTTTCATTGGCCAAATGACTTGAGGTAAAATTATCTGAATCACTCTGTTTTTCATCTATGAAAGTGAGTCTGATTTTATTCCTCTTATTCTCAAATGATTTCAATGTTTATTTTTTGGGTTATTCATAATTCCAAAATTCATTTTTGACTGTGAAATAGAATTTTGTTCTGGTTTTTCTATGTTCCAGTTGCAACAAATTCAAAAGTGCTTACAATGGCATCAACAAAAAAAAGGAACTATGAGGTGATTTTATACCCAGTAAATTAATTTGAAGGATCTTCTGAAATCAATAAATCCCTTGAATGAAGAAAATTATCCACTAAATCAAAGATGGAGATAGCTTCCAATCCCAAAGGAATACTTAAAAGAATAAAATCAAATAAAAATGCTGAAAGACTGGATGAAGAGGTGATAAAACTATTTTATTCCAAAATTTAATCAGTGAAACACTCAAAGATCATCATCAATAAAAAATAAATCCTGAAAAGAAGATCTGGCAAGAAAGAAAAACTATTTTTCTTCTTCCCAATCAGATAATTGTGCAAGGGTCTTCAAAAAATTGTTGTAACTCCAATTTGACTGGGCAGAAGTCTCATCATTTGTTAGAAAATTGAAGTCAAGCTTAAAAAAGTGGCCCAAGTTGGTACAAATTTTCCCAGAAAAATAAATTCATATCTCATTCTGTTAAAATTTCCAAAACATCTGAAGCTCATGCAAGATTGGGTCACTCCAAAATTTTTAAATATTTTATTTAAAATTGTCCTCAATCATCTAATGCAAAAAAATAAAAAATATATGAATTTTTTAAGGGAGGGAGCTCAATCAAAAACTGAACTTATTCCCTACCCAGATTATCCTAGATCTCAAATGGGGTAAAAAATCCCCTTGTCAAATTCCAATCACCAGGTAACTTCTGAGAAGAGAATCCTGCCAAAATTTGAAATAAAAAAGAAAGATATTCAAGATGGAAAGGCCTACTTCTTTACATTTACTGCTGACTCAGTTGTCAGAAGTTTCATCCATGGGAAATATCAACCTATATTCAGGAGGTTCTGCAAATACTCTAAAAAAAAAACACACATAAAAATCACTAGGATTCAATAAAAATAAAATTTAGACTAAAAAAAGTAGCTTGATAACTCAAAGGAAGAGCAAATTTTTGGATAATAGGGACAACTACAAACTTTTCATTGAAGAAAAATACTTTGGGCCAGAAAATAAATTCAATCTGAATTATTTTTATCTAATATCAAGACCAGTGCAAATTTTATTTTGAAAATAATTGAGAGAAAAGTCCTTCTTGATGATGAACAATGATTGGAAACAGGTTTGAAAGGAATATTCAAAAAAAAATTCTCATAGAAAAACAAAATAAATAAAAAATGAAAATGATATCCACTTTTGAAAAGCTAGAAAAAAACAACAGGGAAAGGGGTCATGCTGGAATCTTGAGACTCCAAACATACCTTTGAAAACCTGTTTGAAATGAATCAGAAAAAAATTTTCTTTCTTAAAAATTTACTGATTCAAAGTTTTTTTGTGGAATTAGCACCAAATATAAGAAATCTTGGTCATCCTTCAAATAAAAGTTTACAGCAGTATTGAAACCCTTTGAAAAAAGTCATTTAGATTTGATGGGGCCAATAAAGCCTGTGGAAAAGGGTGTATTCAGATACATTTCAAAAATGGCAGAAACCAAAACTGGATAAAAAGGATTGGTCCAGATAAAATCTAAGAGAAATTAAACTAAAACAATAAAATTTATAATTGATGATAAAAATGACTGGCTTATGAAATATACAGCTGAAATCTGTAGCAAAAAAGGAGGTGAGTTCACAAAAAAGGATCTTGTTGATTTGTAGGAAGAAAATTCAATCAACCAGATCACACCTGAACCATAACATTGAAAAAAATGACAGAAAGTCTGAAAGGGAAAATTGAAGAAGAAAATAGGCCTCCAGAACATCTTATTCACTGAAAAAGACCCCCAAGAATTGCTGGAATGAATGAACCAGATAATTAAATTTGAATTTGAATTAAAAACAAGTGACAAATGGGATCAAAAAATTAAAAAGAAAATTAATAAAACCACTCTTCCTGGAAACAAGCTTCTTCAAAGATTTTCAAAATTTAACATCCTGAAGCCACCAATGCAAATTGATTAAAAAATTGACAAGAAAGTTTTGAAAGGGATGCTATTTTTTTTCCCAATATAAATAAATACATAATAATTTTTCTCTCTGGCAATTTTCCAGATTACAAAAACATCAAGTTTTATCTGATCAATTTATCTCCATCTAAATCCAGCAGCCCAGAAAGTGCCTCATGAAATCAATTTTTCAAAGAATAATTAACAGTATCAGATATAGATTCAATAACTGAGACTCTATAGAGCTTCACCACAAATGATGAAGACTCAAAAACATAGAAATTCAAGGCCCCTGAGTTCAAATCAGAACCAAAAATGATTTATAAAACAAAGCCTTTTGAAAAATCAAGAAATCAGCAATATTTCAATAAAAAATTTTTACAGCTTTTTAAACGTCAAGGCTCCAAAAAAATCAAAAAAAAGCCCTCAAAATTACTCACTGAAAACCATACATCCAGGAATGAACTCAGTTTCAAGAATCTCAACGTTTGAGTGAATGAATTTGGTCCAAAACCACATGAAGTACTCAAGACGGTTTGAAAATTCAGAGTTAACTAAAAATACTATGAAAATTCTCAAAATATCAAGATTAAAATCTGTTTTCAAGGTTTTTGTCAAAAATATGCCCTCAAATAATTTGAAATTTATGCTGAAAAAAGGGAATATGCCTCTTTTAGAGGCCTTCTTCTTTGTAATTTATAAAGAGAAATTTCAATTGTCTGTTTTAATTTCACGATATATTTTCTTCATGCTCATCTTGAAGTAGATGTTTATATTTTCAATCCTTCAAAATTTCACAGGGAAAGCCATATTTTCAAGTTGAACAAAATGATTTAAAGGCTCAAGAAAGCTCCTTCAAATTTGTATTGTATGCTTATAATTTGGATAATTTATCAAGTATTCAGAGAATACGATTGAAACAAATGTATTTAGAAATGAAATGAAAATATATCAGAAATCTATTTGAGTGTTGAAAACCTGATAGTGGCATGAAATACCACAAATTCCAAGTTAGCCTTTCTGGAAAAATCCAAGGATTCTTTGTATCATTCTCAAAAAAATTTTTTTTATGAGAGTAGAAAGATTAAATTTTGGAATCAAATTTTATATGGCCCCACACATTGAAAAATTAAATTAATCACTTCAAAATTTTGGGAATTTCACACTATTGAAACCCTTTGTGCCATGAATTACACTGAATCCTTCCAATTAAAATGATGCAAAGAAATTTAAAAAGTCAACAGAGAAATATTGTTCTTCAATTTTACATATTAAATTCATTAATAATCTGAAAAGGACAGATATCAGAATTTCTGTTCCTAATCATGCCAGATATCTGAAAAACAAGGCATTTCTCACTGGAAAAAAATATTGAGCTTTTCAAGTACCTATCTGAAAATAAAAATAAATATATTATATTATTCAATTTAGGAGCTAAAATTGAAATTACCCGCTAGAGAAATTCTACACAATCACAAAAAATCAATTCAATATGTTCTCAGAGCAGATTGAATTGCTTTGTGATAAATTCTCCTATGTTTTGGTATTCTTTTCAGCAAAAAAATGTCACCTACTCATCAAATGAGGCCTAGAAAAATGTTATTGGAAAATTTCAGCAAGGACAAAAATTATCAACTCATATCATACAAAAAATAGGGAGAACTCCAAATCAACCGCTAAATCCCCTGATAAAAAAGGAATTGTTGAATGAAAAAGTGAAAATGCTTCTGACCAACTCTAAAGAAAATTTTATTTATCTAAAAAAAAAAAATGATAATGTCTTTCTTTTTGGAAGATCAAAATTATTATTATTCAATATATATGAATGGTAGCAGATTCATGAACCAAAGCTATTTCAAAAAAACTTATTAATTGATTATTAAGTCACATGTTTTATGAACAGATCTTTAAATGAGTTGAGGGGGGATTTTGAATTTTATTTTAACTTTTAATACTTCCAGTTTTTTTTACATTATTCATCCATTTTCTCTATTTTTTTATTGGGTGAATTTTGATATGAAAATTTCACCATTTTTAATATTTTGCCTTATTTCATGTCTAACTTGTCAGTTTTGTGTCTCTTCTTTCTTAGATAATTAGATAAAATTTCTTCTCTCATGTTTCATGATGAATTTTTTCTCTTGTATTTCATTAATTCAAAATATTTTAATATTGCACCACTACCTCTCCCTACAAAAGGATAAATTTATCAACTGCACTCTTAATACCAGTCAAACCCTTTGGAAAAAAAAGTTAATTCAGAACCAAGATTTTGACTAAATCAATCCCCTCAGCTGACTTGAAAAAGAACCCCAGAACTTTTAAATTTAATAATCTTTTCAAAATCCTTAATCCTTACCTGATTCAACTTGATTCAACTGATCACTCAATAATATCACATTTGCCATCTAACTGAAGGACAAATGCTCTGGATCACTCTGTTTGTTCATCTCTGTATTGTTTCTGATTTATTATTCTTATTCTCAGATGAGTGCTCTTGTTTTTTCTCTGTTTTATTCCATTTCTATAATCAATGTCTAAAATTGAAATTTTATTTCATTTTTCTAGTTTATGTTTATTCAATTATTATCAAATATCACACTAAAGCATCAGGAAAAAATATTGATGACTAGAAAATTCATATGTCTTTCCCTGACAAGCTTGATGAAGGATTTTGTGAATTAATAATTTTAGTATATTTCTTACAATATACTCAGCCAAATCAGAAATCAAAAATGCAATAAATTATATTTATACTTAATAAGATATTGGGAAGTTTTAATTTTAAGAAGAAATAAATGATACAAGGGGTGCCTGATTCAGGCTTGAAACTGAAAAATTTTCATATCAAGTTGTAGAAATATAAAATAGATCTTTTTTTAACAACCTCAAGTTATTATTATATATATACTAGTGTTTTTCCCCCCAAATTTTGACAGGATGGTCAATTTTCCTTTTCTTCATTTCTGAGTTCAAAATATTGATAAGATAGATTGATTGAAGGCTTTCAATGGGAAATTTGGCTTCTAAGCTACTTTTAATGCATGGAAAATCCAAACTTTAGAATTACATAGCTCATCTCAATGGAAAAATAGTAACAGAAACTATGTTACTTTATTGCATTTGTGTGTGCGGCTTTGTCACATTAAAACACCCCCCCCCCACCACAAAACAGCTATTTAGAAAGTAAATAATCAAGATTAGAATGGGTTCAGGACAGGAAAAATTGGCTTCAGAAATTTTGCTGTTTGTTGGGGTCCAGTTGTTTTGTCATCACATCAGCCAATTGGTCCTCTGTCTTCACCCATTTCAAAATTAGATTCAGTTTCCATTTAGTATTGTTGATAGAGAAAAAATTGCATGAAATATGTATCAGCAGTGAACACAAGCCATTTTAATTTGAAAACAACACAGCCATCCAATCAAAAAATAGTTGCCAATGTTAAATTTGCAACCTCACAACCCCCCTTCACAACCTAAAAAGGGTTGGATGATGTGACTTGTGACCCACTTTGGGTTTCAAACGGCCTCTTGAAACCTGTTTCAGTTGTGAACAGCTGTTTGCAACCCATATCAGTAGTGAACAGCTGCTCACAACACAATTTGGAGCCATGAGCAGCCATTCACAACCCAGTTGCAGATTTTTTTTTTTTCAAAAAAAAAGAAGACATTGAAAAAAAATAAATAAAAAGGAATAAAAAAAAAGAAAAATTAATCAAAATGAATAAAAAAAATATAAATTAATAAAAAAAATAAATATGAATAAAAATAAGGCAAAAAATAAATAAAAATAAATTAAACGTCAGCCTCCTGGATGCCAAGACCCTTGCTATCCTTTAGCTACCAGAGGTGATCAAATAAATAGTAAATAAATTATTCAATAGATGCAGAAAAAATCCATAAAATATTTGGATAAAGCTATTGCAAGGTTGATTGGTTTGGTTATGATTTAATATAATTAATCAATATTAATAAATTCATTATTAAATAATTTAATAGAGGGGCCAAAATCATATTGGGGATCTTTAACACCTCTCTACAGGGAATTCACTTTGAAAACACGTATACCTGGTTACTTTGGAACCTTTAATTTATATTCTTAAAGGTATATTTCTCAAAAATAATATATATAAAAAATATATGGTGGAGCGGCAGGGCCTTGTAACCAAGCTGCCACAACAGAAAAAGGGTAATAAAACTCACTGGTATATTATTTAATCCTTTAGGTACCTGTTTGGGATGTGTACTGTTGGGTTAAACCTATTACTGGGGTTAAAAAGTTTGTTCAGCAGTTTAACTTGATAAAAAGGGTTTGGGGATGGATATTATTACTCAGACTAAAGCCATGAATCACTTACTTATCTCTTATAAGTATTTGATTAACTTGGAATGGTGTCTGGATGTAAATATAACTGGGTCTCTGGGTATCAATATCCTCAAAAGAGCTCTATATTTATAGCTTTTTGAGTCCCAATTCTGTCCTTCTGAGGGATAAAGGGGCTCAAAGGGACAGGTGCTAAGGCTAGAAGGGGAAACAGTGGTACCATTTCACGTGTTCTTTGTTCTGTAGCACGGGTAACATCTAATTTCACAGGGTATGGGAATTATTCTACCTTTTGATTGATTTTTAGATGTGTGAATAACACTAATCTATCCACATGATTTATTATTTAATTAATTATCCTTAATGAATACTCCCAGGATTTTAATAATTTTTCTTAGTAGACATTACTACGGTTAATCTGATTTCAAGTGGATTTTCATTATGTATTAGCTGATGGGGGTAAAATCATGATATTGATTTTACTCCTTATTTTCAAAATTCTGTTGATTTACTCAAAATAATTGATTAAAAATATAAGATATGAGAGTTCATGTAATATTTTTACATAATCAGTTTTCTTAGTATTTCACGAAAATACTGATTTATTAAAGTTCTCAAAATTGAATATTTAAAGTATTTCAAGATATTTTACAAATAGTAGTTATCTCATTTTTGACATACTTGTTATTTTTAATTATATTTTATAAAAAATACATAGAAAGTTTATTCAAGTATTTTTAGATTATCTACTATCTAGGGGGACATTTATTACATATGTAGTATGTCCCCTTCTAGGTTGTAGCACCTTTACGTGGTGCCTGGGCTTTTTGAGCCACCTGTCACTCTGTCAGCCCATAGTCCTGCAGCTGCATACTTTTCAGATGCCCAGGGCTGCGTACATGGCTTGTCAGGGTACGCAGACAGGGTGGCAGTGCTTCTGCTCAGCTGCGCCCAGATGTGTTGGTTGCCGCAGCTGTGTGCGGGAATTGTGACAAATCACATTTCTGCCCGCAACTCCTCATAATCACAGAATTCTTGGATTCCGTCACAAAATTAACGGTGAAACCTATACGTGGGATTTCATGTGAAATATTGAAATGGCCAAAATCCCAAGGCCGTGTCTCTTTCCAAATATTAATAATTCATTTAAAAATTTAAGCAGTAGGAATTTGAGGTAGGTGTCAGTGAGTGACCCTATCTTGATTTTTATGCAGATTCAGAATTGAAAATGATACTTCTAATATTATTTCTTCTTTAATAATGTTTTTATTTATTTATTTTATTTATTTTATTTTTTTAATTTTGCAGCTTGCTCTGCAATAGTAGCAAGCTGACATTAAAAATGGGTGATGTTAAATTCATGGCTCCAGTAATGGGAGAGCCATTTACATGGCTCCAGGCGTGTGGGAGCTGTGTATATGGCTCCATACAACCTGTGGGAGTCATGTAGGGCCCCTCAACGCATGGGGGCCCATACACTACTCCATATAATTTATAATTTATAATTTATAATTTATAATTTATAATTTATAATTTATAATTTATAATTTATAATTTATAATTTATAATTTATAATTTATAATTTATAATTTATAATTTATAATTTATAATTTATAATTTATAATTTATAATTTATAATTTATAATTTATAATTTATAATTTATAATTTATAATTTATAATTTATAATTTATAATTTATAATTTATAATTTATAATTTATAATTTATAATTTATAATTTATAATTTATAATTTATAATTTATAATTTATGATTTATAATTTATAATTTATTATTTATTATTTATTATTTATTATTTATTATTTATTATTCATTATTTATTATTTATTATTTATTATTTATTATTTATTATTTATTATTTATTATTTATTATTTATTATTTATTATTTATTATTTATTATTTATTATTTATTATTTATTATTTATTATTTATTATTTATTATTTATTATTTATTATTTATTATTTATTATTTATTATTTATTATTTATTATTTATTATTTATTATTTATTATTTATTATTTATTATTTATTATTTATTATTTATTATTTATTATTTATTATTTATTATTTATTATTTATTATTTATTATTTATTATTTATTATTTATTATTTATTATTTATTATTTATTATTTATTATTTATTATTTATTATTTATTATTTATTATTTATTATTTATTATTTATTATTTATTATTTATTATTTATTATTTATTATTTATTATTTATTATTTATTATTTATTATTTATTATTTATTATTTATTATTTATTATTTATTATTTATTATTTATTATTTATTATTTATTATTTATTATTTATTATTTATTATTTATTATTTATTATTTATTATTTATTATTTATTATTTATTATTTATTATTTATTATTTATTATTTATTATTTATTATTTATTATTTATTATTTATTATTTATTATTTATTATTTATTATTTATTATTTATTATTTATTATTTATTATTTATTATTTATTATTTATTATTATTTATTATTTATTATTTATTATTTATTATTTATTATTTATTATTTATTATTTATTATTTATTATTTATTATTTATTATTTATTATTTATTATTTATTATTTATTATTTATTATTTATTATTTATTATTTATTATTTATTATTTATTATTTATTATTTATTATTTATTATTTATTATTTATTATTTATTATTTATTATTTATTATTTATTATTTATTATTTATTATTTATTATTTATTATTTATTATTTATTATTTATTATTTATTATTTATTATTTATTATTTATTATTTATTATTTATTATTTATTATTTATTATTTATTATTTATTATTTATTATTTATTATTTATTATTTATTATTTATTATTTATTATTTATTATTTATTATTTATTATTTATTATTTATTATTTATTATTTATTATTTATTATTTTATTATTTATTATTTATTATTTATTATTTATTATTTATTATTTATTATTTATTATTTATTATTTATTATTTATTATTTATTATTTATTATTTATTATTTATTATTTATTATTTATTATTTATTATTTATTATTTATTATTTATTATTTATTATTTATTATTTATTATTTATTATTTATTTATTATTTATTATTTATTATTTATTATTTATTATTTATTATTTATTATTTATTATTTATTATTTATTATTTATTATTTATTATTTATTATTTATTATTTATTATTTATTATTTATTATTTATTATTTATTATTTATTATTTATTATTTATTATTTATTATTTATTATTTATTATTTATTATTTATTATTTATTATTTATTATTTATTATTTATTATTTATTATTTATTATTTATTATTTATTATTTATTATTTATTATTTATTATTTATTATTTATTATTTATTATTTATTATTTATTATTTATTATTTATTATTTATTATTTATTATTTATTATTTATTATTTATTATTTATTATTTATTATTTATTATTTATTATTTATTATTTATTATTTATTATTTATTATTTATTATTTATTATTTATTATTTATTATTTATTATTTATTATTTATTATTTATTATTTATTATTTATTATTTATTATTTATTATTTATTATTTATTATTTATTATTTATTATTTATTATTTATTATTTATTATTTATTATTTATTATTTATTATTTATCATTTATTATTTATTAGTTATTATTTATTATTTATCATTTATTATTTATTATTTATTATTTATTATTTATTATTTATTATTTATTATTTATTATTTATTATTTATTATTTATTATTTATTATTTATTATTTATTATTTATTATTTATTATTTATTATTTATTATTGTATCAAAGTTAGCAAACCCGCCATTAGAAACCCGCCATTTTTTTTGACAAAACCCACCATTTTTAATGGTGGGTTTCTGAAATACACATACCCCCTAACTGGTGTATTTCAAAATGGTGTGTTTCATGAAAATGGCGGATTTCAATCATCAAACACGCCATTAAACCCGCCATTTATGCATCATCATCCATCCACCATCCATCACATCAAAAACACCCATCCACATCAGCAAATCCATACTGGTCCCATATCCATTGCATCACACACATCTCTATTGTTTTTCACATACCTTCACATACCCATCTTCACACAAATCCCATCATCATCTCATCACCCCACATCACTCACCACCTTTCTCAACATGTCCAATCAAACAACCCGCCAGCAAGTTGAAAACGCAAAAAAGCTGACTGAACTTTTGCTACTGTTTGACTCCCATTCAGACTCTGATTCAGACTCCAATTTGGAATCAACTTGGTTAGCTTTGAATTCTCTGTTGGCAAAGCAATACATGGTTCCAAGAATACACACTATCCATAACCCTATGTATGAAAGGCAAAAGCTTCATCTCATCCCTGACTTAAGCTTCCAGAAACTGTTCCAAACTTTGTTGCCTTCTTTCATGAAACTTTTGGCATTGATTGAAGACCACCACATCTTCCAGAACAATTCTCGCAATCCTCAACGCGATCCAGCCATCCAACTTGCTGTTTCTCTTTGTAGATTGGGGTCAAATGGAAATGGAGCAGCAATCCATCAATTGGAAAATCTATTCTCAGTCAGTTACGGAAGCATTGACTTATACACCAAAAGAGTCATGATTGCTATCCTATCTTTCCGTCGCTTGGTCCTTTCATGGCCAACCAAAGAAGAACGCAAGGAGATATCTCAAGTAATGGAGACAGAAGGCTTTCCTGGTTGCATTGGTTTTGTTGATGGAACCACCATCCCCTTGAGTCAAAAACCCAACCTAGATGGCAACCACTATTTTGATTGTAAAAAAAGGCAATTGATTCATTTCTTTTCCAATTGCTATGATAAAACTTTGGATCACACACTGACCAAATATGTTCCATCTCTTTTTTTAGATACTCTGTGGCACTACAACTTGTTTGCAATAACAACAAGAAGTTCATCTCCCTCCATGCTGGCCTTCCAGGTTCTTGTCATGATTCATATGTTTTCAATTGGATGCGGATTGCCCAACAACCAGAGATCTACTTTGACCAAGATCAATAACTTCTGGCCGATTTGGCTTATGCTAGTGGGAAATATGTAGTTCCAGCATACCGGAATGTTTCATCCAATGATCAAGGAAAAACCAATTTTAACTATCATCTTGCCCAATCACGAGTTTGGATTGAGCATGCCATAGGAATTCTGAAAGGAAGATGGGCCAGCTTACGGGAGATGCAAAACCAGCTCCAATGTTCAAAAGATATGAGGTTCCTCATCAACTGGATTATCACTTGTGTAATCCTTCACAACCTTTTGGCCGACATCAAAGATGAATGGGACAAAATATTCCAAGATGATATTCCTGATCCGCCTCAAGTCATCCCTGTCTCATCTGGTCCCTCATCTTCTTCTATGAGAGAGCGGGTTCTTCCTCTCACCCTTGCTTGCTTTGATGAGTAATTTTTGATTTTGAAATTGGGAAAAATTCCCTTCACCGTATTTTTTTGGTTTTGGTTGTTCACCCAAGATTCATAGGCTGAGTTTTTTTTTTATTTTTTTTTTAGTGGACTTGAATCCAAAAACACCTCCACCTCAAACCCTGCCACTCACCAAATGCCACCCCCCTCCCCCTCACCACTCAACCCCTTCAACCTCACCCCACTCACTCACCGGTCAAACCCTGCCTCCTCCTCACCAAACCACCTCACTCATCACCACCACCTTACTCACCACCACCACCTCATCTCACCTCACTCACTGAATCCCCTCCTCCTAATCCTGGTAAGCCCCCTCCACGCTCTTCCTCTTCCTTCCCCTCACCAGTTGCTGATCTTTTGATCATTCAACCTGTAGTCCCCCCCTGGATCCACCCCACTCACTCACCGGTCAAACCCTGCCTCCTCCTCACCAAACCACCTCACTCATCACCACCACCTCATCTCACCTCACTCACTGAATCCCCTCCTCCTAATCCTGGTAAGCCCCCTCCACGCTCTTCCTCTTCCTTCCCCTCACCAGTTGCTGATCCTTTGATCATTCAACCTGTAGTCCCCCCCTGGATCCCTTGGTCAATCCCTCAAGGTGAGCCCCTCCCCTCCTCCAATTTCTCCTCTCATCAATCGAGCGATTGATTCGCAATCGATTGGCCATCAATCGCTTGATCAATTGCCAATCAATTGCCCGATCAATTGCGAATCAATTGGGCAATCAATTGGCAATCGATTGCTCAATTGATTCCCAATCAATTGCCCAATCAATTCACAATCAATTGGACAATTGATTGCCGATTGATTGCCCAATCGATTCGCAATCAATTGGGCAATTGATTGCCAATCAATTGCCCAATCAATTCGCAATCAATTGAGCGATTGATTTGCAATCAATTGTCAATCAATTGCCCGATCAATTGGCAATTGATCAAGCAATCGATTGGAAATTGATCAAGCAATCAATTGGCAATCGATCAAGCAATCGATTGGCAATCAATCAAGCAATTGATTGGCAATTGATCAAGCAATCAATTGGCAATCGATTGGCCAATTGTTTGGGCCAATTGATGCAGGGTTTTTGTAGGGTACAGGAACTGACTTCCCCGTTTTTTTTTTTTTTTTTTTTTTTTTTTTTTTTTTTTAGGTTTTTGAGCTTGGCCAGAACACATTCTCTCAAGTCTTACGCCAACCAAGCTACGTCCTGGGACAGTCTGGTTTGCCTAGTATGATGCCAGCTGCGGCTCCTCATCATTACCACTCCTCCCCATCTAATTCTATTCTTTTGATATCTATTGATTCCTTCACTGGCCACCAAACTCAAAATGTTATACATCCATCCAAATTTCACCTTGATCCTCACCTTGGGTGCAGCAAGTGCCTGGGAGGGAGAAAGATGGAAGGAGATGGTATGAAAAACATAAAGAGAGGTGGCAAGCAGAGGAATTGTTGATTTTCATCTCTTTTTTATTTTTTTAATCCCACTGTTTCCATAATGAGAACGTTGCTGACATTTTTTTTATTTTTATTTGTTTGACCGGTCTTTTTGTTTGTCCAACCCCTTTTTTGATATTGATTCCTTCAATGCCTACCAAACTCAAAATGTTATACATCCATTCAAATTTCACCTTGATCCTCACCTTGGGTGCAGCAAGTGCCTGGGAGGGAGAAAGATGGAAGGAGATGGTATGAAAAACATAAAGAGAGGTGGCAAGCAGAGGAATTGTAGAAAAAGGAGGGCTCAAATGAGGGATTCGGAAATTTCTTTGGAAGTGACTGACGACTTGATCAAGGAAAAGTTTGCCTGTTCTAGACCAAAGCTATGCCCTTTGGATCTGTACCCTGCTATCATGGCTGAAAAGAAAAACAACCCTCCAAAACCCACCCAGGAAGAATTTAAGCAAGCAAAACAGACAATTGGGGCTTTCCACTTCTTCCACCATGGAAAAGTTATTGTTCTCGACCAATCTGATCACCATGCTCTCGTTGCCGTCATTGAATTTGTGCCTTTGGATCGACTATCTGAGCAAGATAAGAAAGATATCAACTTTGTGACGACATTCCTTCACAGTTCAAAAAAATTTGTCAACCCGGTTGGTCCCTCAAGATCTTGGGGTGGAAAAATGTGGGCGATTGGTTGGCGAAAATAAATGAACCCTTTGGAGTTATTTGGACGTTATGTGAAGAAATCATCCATTAGATCTTCTCCTCAAGAGTACGCTGTCCTCAACTTGAAGGCCAACAAAGTATCCCGAATTTTAGGACAAATGTTTTGTAATTTGGCCAAACTTGCCTTTGAATCAAACCGTGATACCATGAAGGACAGCAACATCCCCTCTTTCTCTTCGTTGGAATTTGGTTCCAAGCCTACACCTTTTGATTGCTCCCCACACCCCACTTTCACCCAAGATTCTTTTTACAATTCTCCTCATATTGAAAAAAACGACATCTCTGGCTATTCCTTTTTACTTGTGGTCCCAACCAAAAAATCAAATGGTTGACTTTTTGAAGATATGGATGAATATCAAGTTTTGGACGGTCAATTTGTTTTTCCTGACCTTGGCTTTGGAATTGATTTCAAGCAAAAAGGTATAGTCAAAATGGTTTGGGCAGCTAACAAGTACAAGCACTGTACCTTTCCAGCTGTGGACACAGCAACCCATACCAGAATGGCCATGTCACTCCAAATTAATAAAAAAACTCAGAGCACCTGTAGGGACATGAAAAACGGCCAAATTTACTCTAGAGAAAAAAATATCAATAAAAACAAAAAAGATTTGTATATTGGTGGGGTTAAGAATGCTCTCAAACGTTGTTGTAGTAAAAAATAATTTGTTTTTCTTTCATCCATGCAAATATATTTACAAGCCCAGCATTTGAGTAATCTGCTGTATTTCTTCTACCAATCTACCACTGCCAATGCAAGCCAAAGCTACTGATACCTTATCATTTTTTTTGTTTGCCCGTTGTTCCCTCTCCTTTTCAAGTTGCACTTGCTGCCGATCCTTCTCCTTTTCCTCTTTTTGAAACTCTAGCTCAGCTTTTTTCAACCTCCACTGAGCATCCAATTTTTGTTGATTAGCCAAAGTCTTGGCTTGCTGCTTTTGACCATCGCCAGTTGGCAAACCCACTTTTGATTTTCAAACTGAAGTTTATCTGATTCAATTTGTGATTTCACTGTTTTTTGGAGGGGAATGGCAATGAGCATGATTTTGAAAGCAAGGATATTGAATCAATCAACTTACATGAATCTCGCTTCTCCATGATTTCTTCAAAGCCCAAAAAACTGGAAGTTTTTCTCCTCTTTTGATGACTTTTTGGGTTGACATTGATGGAATTGGAGGCCTTTTGCTTACCCTTGGCAGAGGAGGTTTGAGTCTGAAAGTCCTCACTAGTATTTGAAGGCAATGTGGGAGGCCCCATTGGCTTGAGTTTTTGGCCAATCAAAAATGGATGAGCCTGTTTTTTTACAATGTAAATCAGTCAGGAGCAACCAGGCAGAATCAAAAACAATTTAGTTCCTTACTTGAGCCAATGTTGATGGCAACGGTGATCCAGGAATAACATCCTCCTCATTGGGCAAGTTCTCCAGTTGTTCTGCCCCAGGAAGAGAGCAATCAAAAGAAGGAAGTGAGGGGTCCAAGGTTGGGATTGACTGATCAATCAATACCAAAGTAGAAGTGATTGAAGCCGATTGTGTTTGAATATCCTCCTCGTCATCAGATGGGGGCCACTCCAAGGCCAAGGTTTGATCAAGGTCCCCGTTGGTAGGCTGAGCATCCCCAGCCAAGTCCTCGGCATCAACGGAATTGGATTGTTGGGAATTGAAAGCAGCTAGGGGGGTGATGTTGGCCTTCTTTCCGAAGATTCCATCCATTTGAATATAAAAAGGACAAATGGAGTCCAACTTATCAACCACCGAGTTGATTCCTTTGGCTTTGTCCAAGTCGGTGATACCAAAGCCAGTGGAGATAGACATGGAGTGGGCCTTTTTGTACTTGGCTCAATAGTTTTTGAACCGCTCCCTCATCTGTTTGGATGACAGATCCAGCCTACCTTTTGTTTTGTTCTTGAGTTCATTGGCCATCAGGAGATAACCATTTACCTTAGAGGATTGAGGTTGGCCAACACGTGTTTTGTTGTCAGATCCAAAGCAGGCATTGTAGTTGGAGGGAATTTTCAGCCAGTTTACCAGGATTATGTGATCAGCTCTCTTGAGCTGACTTGAGCCCTTGGAAGCTGATGGGGGAGGATTGTTTGTTGTGGAGTTCCTTGGCGATGTTCTCTTGGGTGTGTTGGACTTTTGGGGGGACGTTCGCTGAGGGGCCATTTGAAAG
Organism: Puccinia polysora; assembly: GCA_025617555.3. Classification (NCBI taxonomy): domain Eukaryota; kingdom Fungi; phylum Basidiomycota; class Pucciniomycetes; order Pucciniales; family Pucciniaceae; genus Puccinia; species Puccinia polysora. Next base: position 25,867,537 of record CM062631.1, read on the forward strand.
AGTTTGGGCTACGCAAGTGATGAGAGCGATAAAGTGATGAGAGTGGTGAAGTTTTGAGAGCGATAAAGTGGATGAGAGTGATCAAGTGATGAGAGCGGTTAAGTGATGAGAGTGATGAAGTTTTGAGAGCAATAAAGTGGATGAGAGTGATCAAGTGATGAGAGCGGTTAAGTGATGAGAGTGATGAAGTTTTAAGAGCAATGAAGTTTTGAGAGCGGTGAAGTGGATGAGAGTGATCAAGTGATGAGAGTGGTCAATCAATTTTATGATGAGGGTGGGGGTAAAAAATTTTCCAATGAGGTCGGAGGTAGAAGGAGGTGGGAAGACAGGGGTGTATGACGCGGACAGGTGGTGGAAGCATTTAAATACTTTATTTGAAAAAACCCACTTATTTCAGGTTAACTTTGACACGTCTGATCTGAAATAAGTGGGTTTTTTTGATTTTTAATGGCCGGTTTGAAATGGCGGATTTGGGTTGAAACCCGCCATTAAAAAATGGCGGGTTTGGTTAAATTTGATACCCCCTACTATTTATTATTTATTATTTATTATTTATTATTTATTATTTATTATTTATTATTTATTATTTATTATTTATTATTTATTATTTATTATTTATTATTTATTATTTATTATTTATTATTTATTATTTATTATTTATTATTTATTATTTATTATTTATTATTTATTATTTATTATTTATTATTTATTATTTATTATTTATTATTTATTATTTATTATTTATTATTTATTATTTATTATTTATTATTTATTATTTATTATTTATTATTTATTATTTATTATTTATTATTTATTATTTATTATTTATTATTTATTATTTATTATTTATTATTTATTATTTATTATTTATTATTTATTATTTATTATTTATTATTTATTATTTATTATTTATTATTTATTATTTATTATTTATTATTTATTATTTATTATTTATTATTTATTATTTATTATTTATTATTTATTATTTATTATTTATTATTTATTATTTATTATTTATTATTTATTATTTATTATTTATTATTTATTATTTATTATTTATTATTTATTATTTATTATTTATTATTTATTATTTATTATTTATTATTTATTATTTATTATTTATTATTTATTATTTATTATTTATTATTTATTATTTATTATTTATTATTTATTATTTATTATTTATTATTTATTATTTATTATTTATTATTTATTATTTATTATTTATTATTTATTATTTATTATTTATTATTTATTATTTATTATTTATTATTTATTATTTATTATTTATTATTTATTATTTATTATTTATTATTTATTATTTATTATTTATTATTTATTATTTATTATTTATTATTTATTATTTATTATTTATTATTTATTATTTATTATTTATTATTTATTATTTATTATTTATTATTTATTATTTATTATTTATTATTTATTATTTATTATTTATTATTTATTATTTATTATTTATTATTTATTATTTATTATTTATTATTTATTATTTATTATTTATTATTTATTATTTATTATTTATTATTTATTATTTATTATTTATTATTTATTATTTATTATTTATTATTTATTATTTATTATTTATTATTTATTATTTATTATTTATTATTTATTATTTATTATTTATTATTTATTATTTATTATTTATTATTTATTATTTATTATTTATTATTTATTATTTATTATTTATTATTTATTATTTATTATTTATTATTTATTATTTATTATTTATTATTTATTATTTATTATTTATTATTTATTATTTATTATTTATTATTTATTATTTATTGTTTATTATTTATTATTTATTATTTATTATTTATTATTTATTATTTATTATTTATTATTTATTATTTATTATTTATTATTTATTATTTATTATTTATTATTTATTATTTATTATTTATTATTTATTATTTATTATTTATTATTTATTATTTATTATTTATTATTTATTATTTATTATTTATCATTTGTTATTTGTTATTTATTATTTATTATTCATTATTTATTATTCATTATTTATGATTTAGTGGAGGCTACAAAACTTGATTTTAGTTGTTTAGCTTGCCGTATAACTCAAATGGGACATGTAGCATGCCACACAGCCCATTTGAGTCATGTAGCATGCAACATGGCCCATTTGAGCCCTGTAGCATGCCACATGGCTCATTTGAGTTGTGTAGGGTCCCACACGGCTCAATGAGCCGTTAATTTAACAGTACCCATTAAAAAGAAGTAAAAATAAACAAATATTTTCATGTATTAAAAACACACCAAAAAAGAAAAAAGAAAAAGAAAAAATACAAGTACCAAAAAAAGAAAAAATATGAAAAAATATGAGTAAGTTCAACTTGACTAGCCCTCAAGTAAAAAAACAAAAATTAAATAAAAAATGAAAGTCTATGGAGCATCCCTAAAGGAAAAGTTCCAAAAAATACAAGTTCAAATTGACAGGCCCTAAAGTAATAACACCAAAAAAAAGTCAAGTAACTTGACAAGCCCTTAAGTGAAAACACCAAAAAAAAGTTTCACTTGTGTTAAGCTGATATCATCACAAGAAGTAAAAATATTCCTTATGATGGGATCAGCCAAACACAAGTTGAACTGAATTACCAATAAAATATCATTCAAAACACTCATTAAAATGATATTAACTCAAAACCCTGAACATAATCATGTTCAAAATTTGATAACCCTTTATATTAATAGAATCAAAAGATCAGAATCAGAACCCAAAACCAAATGATGAAATCAAAATGATGTCTGTAAATTAGAATACAACTAAAGTTGATCTTTGAGGTGATCAACCCAGCCAGAGGCCTTTTTGGAAATCATGGAACATGGTTTGGAAAATATGGGCGGGATTGGAATCACATCTCCCTTCAGTATAAGCTAGAACCAATTTTTATTATTAACAAATAAAATGCATATTGGGTCTGATGCTTCTTTTAACCCCATTTTCATAGAAGTATAACTACAGCATGAATCCAATGAAATGAAACATATTGGTCTTCCATAAGTATATGCTATTATTTGAACCATATCTAACTTTGAAAGCCATTTTGAATATGTATACTTTTCATTGATGTCATTAAAATCAAGTCTTTTTTCTATCTTTGGAAAGTATTTACTGCAACCAAGGATCTTATAATATCACATCTTATTTTTCCTCAATGTTTCAAGCATTTCTTTTCTTACTTGAAGCCATCCATGCTCATCATACCCAAGTGATTTAGCAATGACTCTAAATCTACAATTTCCATCAGCAACTGGATCCCACACCTCCCCCAAGGACTTATGTAAATTCTCAGTTATTTGATTGAGGTAATTCACTTTTGGTTCCTAAAATCAAAAATTAGTTATCCAAAATTCTAATTTCATTAAAGGAATTAACACTCACCAAAGATGAGCTTATGTTTGACTCCTCCATTTCTTCTGCTTCATTCTTCAAAAAGGAATCTGATTACAATGGAACAGAACCCAACTAAATATCAGTCTCTTCCACTGAAATATGAAATTCAGATGAAGGGGCATAAATAATCTTGCCATCAGTTCATTAAACCATAAAAATGATCATTTCTCAAAATAAAAGACTTACTATCTTTGGTATTTTTGGTCCCCTTTTAACCCTTTCTTCAGTCTTGTCCTCTGAACCATGAGATTCAGATGAAGAGCCATCCTTGCACTACAGAAATCATTTTACCATCAGTTCATTAAAACATAAAAATAAAAATTTCACAAAATAAAAGACTTAATGTCTTTGGTCTTTTTGGTCACCTTTTAACCCTTTTTTCCCTCTTAATTTCTCTTTCAACATGTTTGAATTTGGAAAGCTCATGAGGGGTTGCTTTCAATTTGGGCTGACTGCGGCTTGACCTTGAAATCTTTGGCTCAAGCCTTGGCTTGGCAATCAAAGTTGCTGTATTATTGAGCATCCTTATAATCCCCAACTTAACTTCTTTAGGTTGTTCCCTATACATGGAATTCCACTTGTTAAACATTTGAGATTCTTCATCAAGCCCTGGGTCTGTTTCAAAATTTCAAAAACAAAAACAATTTTAAATTTGTAAATCTAATAATTAATCTGTCAATCAAATAGTTAATTTGTCAATCCAATAATTAATCTGTCAATCCAATAATTAATCTATAAATCCAATAATTTATCTGTCAATCCAATAATTAATCTTTCAATCCAACAATTTTTACCCTTCAAAAAACCCACTTACTTCATTGGAAGGGTCATAGTCCAACTGCCACTGAGGATGAACATTCTCAGGCACAATGGATCCTCTTGATGCTATTATTTCACCTAAATTGTGGGAACAAGGGAAGCCCATTGTTTTTGAATATGACTTGGAGCACACCTCCCCATCATGGTTTCTCTTTAACTTCTCAAATTGTTCCCCAATGAGTTTAATTTCCTCCATTGACACTTTGTAACCCAAAGGCAACAGTTCTGTTGGAAGACCTGTTCCCAGATTTATTTGAGATTTTTTAAGTGCTGCATGGACTGATTGTATTTGAATTTCAATAGTTCCTTCAAGGTGTTTCCACACATCCAAAATTTTCCCCAAAGATCCCACAAGTAATTGTTTTAAAGTAGAATGGGCCCCTTCTACCCAACTTTTTTTTTATTTCCAAAGTCTGGGTTGAAACAAGTCCACACCATTACAAATGTTTCTTGGATAGGAAAAATATTCTTTTCCATATACTTGAGTAAATCCTTGTGGTCTTTCAAGAAACACTGTATACAAGTTTCAAAGTAAGGACTCCCAGAAGAGATCAATAGAAGAAGCAATAAATTGGCATACTCTGAGTTCTGCATCATTTACTTCTACCTCCCCTTTGGTTTTAGAAGCCCCATAATTGGCCCAAAGAGTCATAAAACTTTGCCATCCTTCATTGTCATTACTGAAGCAAATTTTACAGTTTTCTTGAATTTTTTTAGACAAGTGCCAGGAGCATGACTGTCTCAATGACTCAGTAAAACTGTGTTCAATAGCACAAATAAGCGCTTTTTCATGGTCTGTCACAAAGAATTTTGGAAGCCTCTTGGCATCATAAGACAATTCCTTTAATGCGCTCAAGGCCCAACTGTAGAACTTGGATGTTTCTTTTGTTATCAAAAAAAAAATCCTTTGTGAAAGTCTTTAAGTTGTCAGTCATTCCTAAAACATGCAATAGAGGGATGTTGTACCTATTTTTTTTATAGGTACAATCCACCATTGCAATATGATGACTTTTTTTCAAAGTTTTATAGAATCAGGATGAGGCAAGAAAAGGGCCTCAAAGTGAACCTCTCCACCAAATTTGGAACTGGAAACACACTGGGAGTCTTGGAGCATTTCAAATAGAGCATCCATAACACCTTTACCATCCAGTTCTGCAAGCTTTACCTTTTTCTTGGTGTTATAGATTGTTCTATTGTTAATTTATTCTCCACCATCAATCTTGCTCAATTTCCTTTTAATTTGAACCATATTGAGCCTATCTTTCATCCCTTACTTAATTAAATCTAATGCTTGACTAGAGATTCTCCTCAGTTGAGGATGCGCTGAAGGAATTTCAGATGGTTGATGATTGTGTAGGCCATTTATCATGGAGAGATGACATGTGGGATCTGCTACTTTACTACTTGCACGGATCATGAATTGACACCCAACCTTCCTAGTGTGAGTTTTCCTTTGATTTTTGGGGAGGCATGGCCCTTAATAAACCCCAAATCTGTCACATGCTAGATCCACATATTTGTCTTTCCTTGAATTGAAATTAGTCAATGATTAGCCATGCATGGCTTCCCATTTCTGAAAATAAATCTTGGCTCCTTTCCTACTAGCGAAGTCTCTAACAGGAGGAGTTTCAAGGGGTTCTGAAACCCCTTATTTACACTAGTATTTTTCACGCCAAATCTTTCTCAGTCCAATGACACATGAAATGTGACCTGCCACCTTTAGTCAATTCCAGATGTCAAAAAACATCTTGTTCCAGTTGTGAAGAAACATCTTGTTCCTCAATTTTAACCCTAGATGAGGATGCAATTGGGGCTTCCAATGTTTCCTTTTCCAAAAACCTACCCAAATCCTTAGATTCCACCAAATCTTTTTTAAGTAAACTTTTAGTCAAGTCCTTTAATGTAGCCATGTTTAATCTGGGAGGGCTTGGTCTTTCCACTGTTCCCATAAACCAAAAACCAAAAAAATTCAACAGAAATTTAGTATTTAATGCAATTTTCAATCCAAAAACTCCAAAAGTCTTCTCACTTTTGGGTTGAAAAAAATTAATTTATCCAATGGGCGGGTGTTGTGTGTGTATGTGATTTGTGTCAAGAGTGGTTTTGCCAATAGGCAGAATTTTCAATTTTCAATTTTCTTTTGTGTGGTCCAATGGTCCCACATAGTATGCCAGATCCCCAAATTTGGGTTTAAAGCACTCACATTTGGTCCAGGGGTGCCTAGGTACCCCAAATCCCCCATAAAATGGCCCATTTGGGGGGAGGGGGGGAGTATCCCAAATGGGCCAGGAAAACATGCACAACCCCTGCTTGAAACTTGCTCATCCCCTGGGGGTTTGCAAAACCTCAATTGCAACCCAAAAAAGTTTGCAACTCAAAATGGGTTGCAAATGGGGGTTTGAAACCCCCGCTTGCAACTTGCATATCCCCTGGGGGGTTGCAAAACCTCAATTGCAACCCAAAAAAGGTTACAACGCAAGTTTGAAACCAACCCCCACCCCCACCCCCTGGGGATGCGCAAGTTTCAAGCAACTTGGCTTGCTTCTTATTGGGTGGTGATTTGCCATTCACAACCCTGAGTTTGCAAATTTAACATTGGCCAAAAATAGTAGAGTTTTTAGGTGGTGATAAGTTGGTTACCATTGTATGTAGGGATTTAAAAAAATCAACTGCTATTCCAATAAAAAAAAATCAGTGTTTCATGTGAATGTTGCCAAATTCTTTTGGAATTTGGAAGCCCAAGAGATTGGGCAAATTTTCATGATGATCAAGAATACCAATGTTAACCAGTGGAATTCACCCCCCCCCCCCAGCCTGCATTGCTCCATAATTGGAGGCCTGTGTTGTGCTGTTGGAGTGCAAGTTTGAAAGTAACAGTGGAGGCCACATAAAAAATTGTGTGATTCAGGGCTTGAAAATGAGTGGTTGATGGGCACTTGCTATATTGTGACAAGTAGTTCACCCCATATGAGATGTCTGGTTGTGACCCAAGAGCCAGATAATTGGGTTAACCAATGAAGGACTGGTACTTCTCTGCATCTTTTTCATTCCCAGTCACCAAGGGTTATAGATTGGTATCCAGTATGACTTTCCATGTCTGCAGGATTTCACCAGGTTTGAGGAAATCCCTCTTTTTCACAATCTTGTTGGCTAGCATGCATTGGTCCAAGAAAAGTGACCCATTAACTGCCTCAAATTTGATTCCTACAATTCTTTCACACTTTTCCTGCCATTTGAATTTAACCGGTGTGGTGTTGTATTTATAACCTCAAATCAAGAGCTGCGTCACGGGCTGCGCGCTCAGCAGTTGGGTAGGTTGGGCTCAGCATTTGGGTGCGCGCGGTCTCAGCAGTGCCTGCTGAGGGCTCAGCAGCAGCCGCTGGGGGCTCAGCAGTAGGAATTGCGGGGCTCAGCACCAGGTGCGGGGCGGGTCTACTCCGAGGGCGCTGGGCCGCGACCTGCCCAGGAAACGCGGACCAAGTGATTGAGCCGGCCCAACCAAGCTCGCGGGTGGCTACTCCGGAAGGCAAGGGCGGGGCAATTGGGGGTTAGGCGCGCGCGGGTCAACTTGCAGACCGCGAGGTTTGCGGAAGCGCGCGGGCCGACTTGCAGACCGCGAGGTTCGCGGACGCACGTGGGCGTGAAAACCGGGGGGCTCCAAGTAGGGCGCGGCGGAGGGCCGCGCCATGAGAAGGAAGAACCGGGAGTACATTGATATTGAGGGCCACGGGTTATGGGGCAAGGAATGGAGGGGCAGGGTTGGGCTAGGGTTCTGTGCTTAGGGGTTGTGTTTCATCGTTCTTTCGCGTTTGTGGTTGTACTTAGGTTATGGTTGAAGGGGGGGGATCCAAGTCCTCACCCTCAACTCTGGGTTGGGTTATGATTGATCAATCAATCAATCCATCGGAGAAGGAAAGGAAAGGAACAGGAAGGATTGAAGGAAAAAGAATACATCTCATTATCTCTCTTTTATCTCACTGCACTTAAGAACTCATTGCATCCAACCTCCTTACAGACGCCTAGATCAATAACTTCCGGACTTGCGGACAACTTAGGAGCGTAACTCACCTTTGCTTTCCACATCTGGGGGTCTGGCCGGGAAATAATCTTTTGTCTAGGTCTCTCAAAGCTATCGGGTGCAATGCTGCCCACAACTACCCCAGGATCAAATGTTCCACCCTTGTTCCCTCTCCGGCTGGGAGCTGGTGGGCCAACACCTCCACCACCACCAACTACTCGGTCCGGCGGTTTTGCTCCTCCTTGGTCAGAGCCTTTGGAGGCGGCTGAGGTTCCGCAACGGGTGTGGCTTAGGCCGCAGAACTTCCCCCATCTCCAATTTGACACCGCGGACATTGGGCGCTTTCTGGCGAGATTTGAGGATATTGTGGACTCCGAAAACGCAAAGGGTGAGGACAAGGTCTGCACAGTTGTTCTCTTCATTGCGGACAAGAATATGCTCCAGGATGTGGAGGATATGGCAGGGTACAAGGCTTGCGACTGGGGAAGACTCCGGGGCAAGATGATGGCGAGGTGGGGGAAGCGCAAGCCCCTCTTTTGGGAGACGGACTTTGAGCAAACGGCGGGTGAGGCAATTTCCCAAGGTGGGGTGCGGACGCGGAGCAATCTGTCTGAGTAAAAGTCCCATTTCAACCAAATTTATAGTTACCTAGAAAAGAACCAGGTGGTGGCGGGTCAGACGGGGGCCATGAAACGGGCGTTCCTAGGTGGGCTTGCGCCGCAACTTTGCGCGCGGGTCCAGCATTACCTATTCAAGCACGGGTTGGTAACACGGTCAGTGGATGGGAGCGTTGCTCTCCTTCCCAGCCTGGGCGTAATCAACCAGGTGGTCAAAAGCAAGATTGACTTGGAAGAGCTGATCAAGGATACGGCCCGGTTGTTCCCGGCAAGTTCAAGGAGGCCAACGGCCTTTTCCACCCCGGCCCCAATGCCGGTACCGCTCGCAGATCCGCCAGCAAAAGAGCGGCCCGTGGCCCCTTTCCAGTCAATGGGAGTACCGGTGAACGAGGTAACAGACATGCTATGGGACTTGCGGATACTCATAAATTGGATGGCGGCCCAGCCAACGGCTCCGCCTCCCTCTTTCTTGTGCGATCTGCCGCCCCATGCAAGAGGGGGCTTTCAGCCCAGTAGCGGACCAACAGGGGGGTTTTTGGTTTGTCAGTGCACATATTGCGGCAATAAAAGTCATTGGAAGTCTGGTTGCGCGGATCTGACCAAGGACATGAACGAGGGGTTGGTTTGCGCGTCCAGGGGGACCTACATATTGCCATTGGGCAAACCGGTGGACCTGAGGGCCAGTCAGCCACCGCCGGTGGAGCAGGTTAGGGAGAGGGCCCAACCCGCAGGGGCCGCTCAGGTGTCCCTTGGGATTGTCACTGGGCCCAAAACGTGGCGGGCACCGCAAGTGGAGGCGGAAGTTAGGACGCTGGCGGCAAACAAGCGGATTCTGTTGGAAAGGATGGACATGGATGCCAAGGAGCGGCCATTAAATCAAGCTCCGAGGGTTGGGGGGCAAAGCTCTGGGGATCAGCTCCAGAGGAAGAAGGAAGGCCACGGAAGTCGTTTGGCGAGTGATGGGGAGTGAGGTACCAATACCTCTCACGCTACAGGAGCTGGTTGCGGTCTCTCCGGTGGTCGTTGAGGAAATGGTCCAGGCGCTGAAGGAGCACCGGGGTGGCAGGATCCCGGCAACAGTGCAGTGCGTGAATGCAATGACAGAGGAAGCGGAACGGGAGTTGTGCGGATCCAAAGCCGTGTTGGTGCCGCTTGCCTATGTCTCACTGAAGATTGCGGGAAGGAAAGTGTGGGCAATGGTGGACAGCGGGTTGATGGTCAACCTGCTCCCGTCAAAACTGGTGGATGAGTTGGGCTTGGTGCGGAGGAAGTGTGCTATGGGTTTGCGGGCGTTTAATGGGGGGGGGAATGTTGGGTAGATGGGGTGGTGGAGGAAGAAGAGGTAGAGGTTGCAAAGGTTTGGAAGCCATTGTTGTTCCTCTCGGTTGAGTGCGGTGACGTGATTTTGGGTTGGCCGTTCATGCTTGGATTCCGGGCCCAAATGACGTTCAACGCGGAGGAAGGGACGGAGGCGCTGACGGTGGAGGACGCATCCGGGGCAAGGTTTGAGACAACGATCTCCAACCACGGGAAGGGGAAATGGGTGCCATTGGCGGCGGTCAGCCAAGAGGCAGAGTCCAACGGTGGGGACAACCGCAAGGGCCGCCCTGCGGAGGGTTTTCCCTAGTCAACTGTGGGTACCGCGCGGGGAAAGCTCCGGCCTTGTGTGGGCGGTTGACTAGGGAGGAGCAAAAGGTGGAAGGAAGTGCGCGGAGGGCGCAAGCGGCAGAAGTAAGTCCCTTTCCTCAGTATGCACCACCGGGAGGTACTGTGTTTCAAAACCCCTACCATAGTGCCACGCTCGTGAGCAAAGGCAAGAGCCGCGGGTTGATTGCTGCCAGGATTCACAACAACAACGGCGGGCGCGTGAGGATGGTTAGGTGCAACGCGGGGCAATACAAGCCTGTGGCCCAAAAGGTCCGGCCCCGGAACAAGCCCATGCCGCAGGGGCTGAACAGGCCTCTGAGGCCAATCTCCTGGTCTCGGGATCCCTGGGTGAGTCCGTTGAGGAAGTTTGGGTGGGTAACGCGGTTGGCGCGGATCACGGATGAGCAAATCGAGGCGCTGAATTTTGGGCCGGCAGGGTGGTTGAGTACGGAGGAGAAGGATTTGTTAGCATCAGTGTTGGTGCTCTGTGAGAAGGTCCTCACCTTTGGGCCCAATGAGCGCGGATTGCTGAAGGGCAAGGTTGGAGACCCCTATGTAATCCCCACGGTGCCGCACAAGCCCTGGCAAATCAAGCCAATTCCAATCTCTCGGACCGTGCGGGAACCCTTCTTGGAACTGGTCCAGGAGCGTGTGAGGACGGGGTTGTACAAGCAGTTGACATCAAGCTACTCTAGCCCAATTTTTGCGGTTTTTAAACAGGACGGGAAGTCGCTTAGGATTGTTCACGACCTGCAGCGGCTTAACTAGTTCACTATCCGGGACGCGGGATTGCCTCCACGTGTGGACAAGTTCCTGGAATTGATGGGGGGGCGCGCGTGTGACGGTTTGGTCAATGTAATGGGGGGGTATGATCAGCGCAAGCTCCATGCCGACTTGCGGCCGCTGACCGTGTTTGAGACTGGATTGGGAAGAATGCAGTTGACGCGGTTGCCGCAGGGGGGGACAAACTTGGTGGCGGTCTATCAAGCCCAAATGACGTGGATCCTGCGGGACGACATACCGGACGGGGTTCTGATCTTCATCCACAACATTGGTATCGAAGGACCAAAGACAGATTACGGGGGTGCGGTGCTAGAGGAGGCCCCAAAGATCCGCCGCTTCATCTGGGAGTACGTGCAGACATTAGAGCGGGTCTTGTTTTGGATTGAGGAGGCAGGGCTTACGGTATTGGGGGGTAAGTTGGCAGTTTGCGTTCTGGCGTTGGAAGTGCTAGGCCATGTGGTGGCTTTTGACGGCAGGAGAATTGCGGCAAAGAAACAAAACAAAGTTCTCAAATGGCCAACCCCGCATACGCCCTTGCATGTTCTCCAATTTCTGGGACTGTGCAGCTATGTTTGCATGTTCATCAAACGGTTTGCGGAAGTTGCAAGTCCGCTGCGGGCGCTGACCTGGAAAGGCGCGGCATGGGAATGGACGGCGCAGTGTGACGCTGCCTTTGCAAAGCCCAAGAAGATTGTGGGCCGCGACATTGTCCTCTGCAACCTTGACTACAACGCAGGAGGGATCCGCTTGGCCGTTGACTCTAGTGAGTTTGGCGCGGGCGGTGTCCTGACGCAGGAGGAGGATGGTAAGGATAGGCCGGTTCTCTACGAGTCTGTGAATTTTACAGCAACGGAGAGTTGGTACTTGCAGCCGAAGTTAGAATTATGCGGAGTCACCAAAATTGTGCGGAGGCTTAAGCACCTGCTCTGGGAGGTGCACTTCAAGCTTCTGGTTGACGCGGAGGCCGGCGGGCAAACTGGGGGGCTCCAAGTAGGGCGTGGAGGAGGGCCGCGCCATGAGAAGGACAAACCGGGCGTACGTTGATATTGAGGGGCACGGGTTATGGGGCAAGGAATGGAGGGGCAGGGTTGGGCTAGGGTTCTGTGCTTAGGGGTTGTGTTTCATCATTCTTTCGCGTTTGTGGTTGTACTTAGGTTAGGGTTGAAGGGGGGGGATCCAAGTCCTCACCCTCAACTCTGGGTTGGGTTATGATTGATCAATCAATCAATCCATTGGAGAAGGAAAGGAAAGGAAGAGGAGGGATTGAAGGAAAAAGAATACATCTCATTATCTCTCTTTTATCTCACTAAACTTAAGAACTCATTGCATCCAACCTCCTTACAGAGGCCTAGATCAATAACTTCCGGACTTGCGGACAACTTAGGAGCATAAATCACCTTTGCTTTCCACACCGGGGAGGCTGCAATTGTAATTTGGTAAGTGTGTTTGGGACATTAATGACAATAAGGCCTTTGTCAACATGAAGCCAACTTTCCACTATGGTTGAGTCCTTCAAATAGATGTATATGGTTTTTTGATTCAGTTTCCAGTAAAAACAAGTCCATCAAGCAGGAAGGTTCTTTAAAAGTTTTAACCATCATTGTGCCGCTTGACACATGCCATAGAGTGATTTTTTCAGTCACATTGCTTTGCTAGCCAGGTTGGGACATGAATGAAAAGGTTGCTCAATGTATAAAATTTTGATGATTTATGAATGTAATTAAACCTCCAAAAAATCAAAGCTGTGTATTTTCCATTTATGTGAGATGGCCAGCAAGATTGAAAGTTGAAAGGAAGATAATTAGGTGGTGGGGGCAAAATTTTGTAGCAATCCACACCAAACTTTTGATGGAATTCTTTGGACACATAACAGAATTTTGGTGTGTTGATCAATCTATCAGGGTTTTGTTTTATGGAAAATACATACTTAGCTTCAATCAATTTCATAACAGGTTTCTGCTTGACTGCCTTCCATACATCCATTTCAAATAGCTGATCTATCTCTTGTTGTAGGGGTGATTCCCAGATTGGACAGAGGTTATCTGATAGTGCATCAGACATAGAGGATGGGAGATCATTGTTGGGGAAGTCCAGGAACTCAAGGATATAGGAGTCTTGCTTGTCACAGATCTTTTCCATTGGGACATTGACAAGCCACAGTTCCATGGTCCAACAGGTTGGGCCAATCATTTCAAGTGTAGTATGTACAGGAATGAATGCTTTGGGAATAGCCTCAGGAAACTTGGATATGTCAGTGTAGGTGAGGGATGGAAATGATGGATTCCAGAAAACATAACCCCTCAGGTTTTTCTGGAAGCCAAAAAAGACCATACACTCTGCCTGGTTTTCAAGCTCAAGTCAATTTTATTTTGGGATATGCACAAGGCCAATGGAAACAAAGGGGTGTAGGGGAAAATTGTTGGGAGGTATATTGTAGAGGATTTTGGTTGGGCTCTGATGAATTTAACAGGAGTTTGGAAGGCAATTGTGCAGTAAATAAGCATTTTGGTGAGCAAAAGACAAGAAACATTTGGGTAATTGGGCATGTTTTAGCATTTTTTGTGCCATGTTTCTGATTTTTTGGTTCACACATTTGGCTTCACCATTTTGCTTGGTAGTATGGGGGGAAGTAAACATGATCTTGGTGCCCAAGGCTTTGATTGATTTGGTGTGGTATTATTTGGGATTGTTGGATCAGATGTGGATTGGGGCAGTCCCCAAGCAGCTTTTTAGGTATTTTAAAGTGGACAAGATCTTTTTTTGAACTTTGGAAGAAAGTTTGAATGCATGGACAGATATTTATGTGTAGAAATGGTCACAGATTGTTAGGAGGTAATGGTTACAACTGAAATTGGGGGTCAGGGGCCAAAGCAAATCAGTCACTAACAAATCAAGTGGTTTTTCTTCAGGTATTGATTCAGGGAAGAATTTTTGCTGCCACATGATTTTGGAAATTTTTCACAATTCACAGACAAATGCAGAAAAGGATTTGATATCAAATTTTGGGACATGGCATTTGAGATAATTTTTGACAAGGTTGTTGGACATGTTTCAAAGAGTGCAGTGGTAATATTATGGAATGGAGGTAAAAGGCAGGGGAGAGAGAGAGAGATGGAAATATGGAAGACAGAAGGGGGGGGGTCAGGAAACAACAGGGCCGATTTGGATAACAGACCATGTTCAATTTTTGTATTTGGTGGTAATGAAGTGGGAATTGGAAGAGAGAAAGAGGGTATTTTTGTAAAAGGACACTTGGTATCCTGTACCAATGAGATGAACCAGAGAAACCAGTGTAGTTTTAATGCAAGGCCAATAAAATACATCATTCATAAGGTGGTCCCAATACTGGGTTTTCAAAAAACAAATAATCCCAATTCCCACAGCATACAACATAGCATTATGTTCTGCTAGCCCAAGGGTAAGGGATAGGGAAAGGAAGAGAAATGGATGAATGAGGGGAAATGAAAAATTGCCACCAAGGTTGACCCCAATTCAATTACAAAAATTTTAGGTCCAGTAATTGATTGGAATATTGGTTGGTTGGGGAAATTCTTTGAAGTGTTAGTTATTTCTGGGCCTGGTATAGCATTCAAATGTTGATTTAGGGGTTGGTAGGCAGTGTAAGGTTTTGAGGCTAAAAGGATGTGTTCAACTTCAGTTGAATGGAAAGAAATGAAAAAGGGAAAACAACAACAGCAATTTAGAAATACCTAAAAGGACCAGTCATAAACTGGATTAGGTACAGGAGAAAGGCAGCTTTGAATAGAAGAGATAGTGGGAGTAGCAGATTTGTTGTGGCTCAAGTTGATGATTTGGAGCAATACACGTTCAAGAAGGTTCTTAATGAGTCAATTCAGGATGGAAAGAATCAGGCAACAATACTTGTGAAGAGAAATGAGACACAAGAGGAATGGAATGAAACCAAGAGGAACATACCGGACTCAGAAACCTGGGGTCAGTGGTGCAAGCTTGTGGTTGCACAAAGGAAGCTTTTCCCCAGCATCTGAGTTGGGGTCACTACTTATACCAGGCGGGCATTTTGGAATTGTTGGAGTTGGGGTATCTGCAGCCAGTTGCGGATTCAGATGATTTGACAGCAGAGAAGTGAAATGTTGTGAGCAGTTGAGTGCAGTTAATGTGTCAGATGAAAAGGAGCAGTATCAAAAGAGCTGGGTGAGAGAATAACTTGAGCATTGTGCTGGGAATCCAACATTCTCCCTTGCTTGAATTATGCTTTGATCTTCAGGCTCTCAAGCGCATGTTGTAGCATGATCCTGGCCACCGGTTTTGTGAGGAAGTTGGCCAGATTTCTCTTTGAGGATAACTTTTTTAGTTTTATCTCACCTTTGAGCAGCTCAACCCGGATGAAGTGGAATCTTAACTCCATGTTCTTTGTGTGAAAGCTTGAGTGATTGGTCTGGTTGAGCGCCAATTTGATGGCACCTTTGTTGTCTTCAAAGATTGTGGTTGGTTTCCTTGCTTTGTTGGGGGCTATGTCCATGAGGAGAGACTTTATCCATTTTACCTCCTTGAGGGCGTCCCCCAGGGCTTTGTATTCTGACTTGGTGGTTGACAGGGACAGTGTTGGCTGCTTTTTGCATTTCCAAACCACCACACACCCCAGCCACTGAATCACCAGGCCTGATATTGAGCGGCGCATGCTTGGGCAAATGGCCCAGTTGGCATTGACATACGTGAGAATGGGTGCAGAGGAGTTGGAAGCAAAGATAAGGTCAGTGGTGCTTGTGTGCTGGAGGTAGTTGAGGACATGTAGCGCCACTTTGTAGTAGTGGAGGTTTGGTTTGGCAAGAAATTGGGACAGGTAGTTCACAGCAAAGGTGATGTCAGGACGTGTGCTCACACTGATGTGGTTTAGTTCCCTAACAATTTTCCTATAATTGACTCCCAAGGCCACAAATTCTTCATGATATTCCTCACTGGATGGATACAGCTTGCCATTGGGCTTGAAGGCTGTGGAGTGCGTCTTGTGGGTTGGGAGCGGGTATTGGTAACATAGATGCTTGATGTAGGATTGTTGATGGATCTTGAATACATTGGCTAGATGTTCTATGTTCATCCCCAGAAGCAGTGATGCTGGGCCAAGGTCCTTGATCTTGAAGCAGGATGAGATGAGTTGGACAAACTGATTTGGGTTGTTGCTGAAGATGGCAATGTAATTGACATGCACATATAGGTACGTGGAGTTGGACCAGAAGACACAACAATCTGCTTTGCACCAATTGAAACCTGCCTTGCCAAGCCACTTTCACAGGGTCTTGTACCAGGCAAGGGGAGCTTGCTTAAGGCCGTAGAGTGCCTTCTTTAGGAAAAGAACCTTACCTGGAGAAACGTGGATGTTTCTCAGAGAGTTGATATACACCTCTTCTTGGAGAGGGGCTTTGAGGAAAGAAGTTTTGACGTATATTTGTTGGAATCTCAGTTTCTTAGCGGCAGCTAGGGCAATTTGCAGTTGTATCAAGGTCTTGTCTCCAGTCAGAGCAAATGTTTCAAAGAATTCTAGGCCATATTGTTGGTAAAATCCCTGCACGCAAAGGCAAGCTTTGAATTTGATGATTCAATTCTGATTGTTGCCTTTGGTCCTAAAGACCCACATGCATTTGAGGGGAAGTTTTTGAGGTGGAAGCAAGGCTTCCTCCCAAAAATCACAGCTGATTAGGTTGGCTTCCTCTGCCTTCATAGCCTCAATCCATTCTTTGTGGTATTTAAATTGAAGGGCCTCCTGCACATTCTTGGGATCCACATAGGAGTGGTTGACAATCAGGTAAACTGCTGGAAAGCCTAACTTAGAACTGATCCTGCGGGGTTGATGGATGATATTTTTGAGTGTGAGTTTGTCAAGAGAGGGAGTGGCCAATGGAGCGGCGTGATCAGCAACAGTGGTGTTGGTTGACGGGTTAGTGGAGTTGGTGCTGCAAGTGATTGGATGGGTGATTGGGATAGGGGTTATTGAAAGCAAATCAGAAGGATTAAGGAGATCAGTTTTCTCAAAAGAAGAATTAAAGGAAGGAAAGAAGGATTTTTTGAAGGTAGAATTTCCAGATAAGAAGATTTTAGAGGAGTCCATATCCAATAGGTGAAATGACAAGAAGTCATTGGAGTACCCAAGCATAACTGCCTTTTTGAAAGTGGGTTGGGATTTGAAGACTTGATTATATTTGGGAATCAAAGCGTAGGCAGCACAGCAAAAGGGCCTGAGAAAATTTTAGTTGAACTTTAGGCTGTGCCACAGTTGGTAGGGTACGGTGTTCCCTTGTGTTTTGGAGGGGAGAAATTTAAGCAGATGGGCAGCAGAGTTGATGGCTTCATCCCAATACTTAGGCAGTAAATTTCTCTGGTTCAGGAGGCAACAAGCTTTGTCAAGGATAAGGCGGTGAGATCTTTCCGCCATGCTGTTCTTTTGGGGGTTATAGGTGGGGGCAAAGTTCTGGATGATTCCCTTTTTGGTGCAGTAGTCCCTGAGTTCCAAAAATATGAATTCCCCGCCATTGTCTGAAATGAGTTTCTTGATGGTTTTGCTAGTCTGCCATTCAGCTTGACTTACGTAGTCTTTGATGGCCATGGTTGCTTCATTCTTTTGCTTCAGTAGGGCAACAGTTCTGTGGCCAGAATGCTGGTTGGTGAGTGAGAGGAAGTAGTTAAATCCCAAATTCAAGGTGATTGGGATGGGTCCAACTAAGTCAAGGTTTATAGCTTCCAAAGTTTCAGACACCGGTTTGAAGTGGTGGTTAAATGGAGTTGCTGTTCCCTTACAGGTGCGGAATATTTTGCAGGACAGTGGATTTGATGTATCTGACAGTTTCAGAGTCTTGAGGGAAAGGGGCCTGGGATGTCCCAACTTTGTGTGACAGGTGTTCATAGACTTCTTGAGCAGCACTTTGGGTTGATGACTGACTGAGAATCTGGTGCCGCATAGTTCTTTGAGGTGGTTTGAAGTGGTCCCAATGAATTGGAAATTTTTGCACATCACCTCAAAGCCAGAGAAGCCAATTTTATTGAAGAACGTCTTTTGGCCTTGAGTTGTGAGAGAGAGATGAGACATTGGTTGATGGTTGGAATTAGGAGAATGTTTCTCAGCTTGATCACGGCTCCAAGGTGATTTACCAATCTTGCCAAACTGACGTGTGTTGCGGTGAGTGAGTTTTTGGGTTAGCCAGTGCCAAATTCCATTCTCACAGGTGAGACTTTGAAGAGGACTTTAGGGTTGTTCACAATATGATGACTGGCTCCCAAATTGAGGATGGGCATCTGGGAGAGATATGGTTTAGGCATCAGATATATTTGTGAGTTGAGGTTCAGCTCAGCATATTGGCTTTGATATTTGCCGGTGATGGTTTCAGCCTTGTCTGCAGCAGTATAGAGATTGGAGTTTTTTCTCTTGTTACAGTTGGGTCTCAAGTGAGGATGAAGGAACCAGCACTTGTCTTCTGAGTGTTCTGCAAGTGGGTTGTGATGGTTTTTGGAGCAGGGATGTTTCATTTTCTTCCTCTGTGTTGATATGAGGAGAGATGTAGAGGGACTCAATTCCAAATGATAATTTTTGTTCCCGGCTTGAGAGGATTCCAGATGTGTGACCTTGCAAAGTTTGTTGAGGATTCCGGTGGGATTTGTCAGTAGTTGATCATTTAGAATGATGGTGTCTACTATGTGGAAGAAGAAGGTGGGAAGTTTGGCCAATATGGTGTAGCTGAGAATGTTGGATGGAACATCAATATGGAAAACAGACAATTTTTCATCAGCTTTTGGAAATCCTTAATTTAAACATTCAGGTTGCCTTTGTATTGGGATTGGATGCAATTCAGCCAAATCCTACCACAATTTTTGGATGATTGAGAGGCATATCTTGCTTGGATAGCTGTCCAGATCTTGTGGGGATCACCATTGTTGTTGGAGTTGACAACAGTGTCAAAGGCCAAGTAACCCAGGTGCTGGATGAGGATGTTGGCCGCTTTGTAAAGCTTCTTCTTTTGGGGGGCAGAGATAGGGACAGGGGGGGTTTGATTGTCAGTTTGAGGAGTCCCTTCCTTCAAAGGTAGATTCTTATCCAAAGGTACCATGATGGAAAATTTGAGTTTTTAAGAAGGGGAATGTTCAATTTTGACTGTGAGTTTTCCTTGGTCTCACACATAGTCAGTTGTCTGCTGTTCCTTAAAGACGGTTGGGACTGTAAATCTGTAAGTTTTTGAGGCTAAAAGGATGTTTTAAATTTCAGTTGAATGGAAAGACATGAAAAAGGGAACACAACAACAGCAATTTAGAAATACCTAAAAGGACCAGTCAGACACTGGATTAGGTACAGGAGAAAGGCAGCGTTGAATAGAAGGGATAACGGGAGTAGTAGATTTGTTGTGGCTCAAGTTGATGATTTGGAGCAATACATGTTCAAGCGGGTTCTTCATGAGTCAAGTCAGGATGGAAAGGATCAGGCAATAATACTTGTGAAGAGAAATGAGAACCAAGAGGAACATACTGGACTCAGAAACCTGGGGTCAGTGGTGCAAGCTTGTGGTTTCACAAAGGAAGCTTTTCCCCAGGATCTGAGTCAGAGTCACTGCTTATATCAGGCGGGCGTGTTGGGATTGTTGGAGTTGGAGTATCTGAAGCCATTTGCAGATTCAGATTATTTTACAGCAGAGATGTGAAATGTTGTGAGCAGTTGAGTTCAGTTAACATTTCAGACAAAAAGGAGCAGTATCAAAAGAGCTGGGTGAGGAAATAATTTGAGTATTGTGCTGGGAATCCAACAGAAAGTCCAGATTGGTTTTTTCAAAATACGAGGCGGGCCTTCTTGTTGTAATCCAGGGGGAGGTAAACCAGCATTGGAACAAAGAAGTGGGCATTCCGCGCACCAGTGGTTTCAGGACCAACAGTACACGCAAAAACCACCCAATTGGGCATGTACATCCGCAGGGGTAGGCATGTTGTTGCTGATAAAATTTGGATTGGTCATCAAGACCAGACTGATTTCAATTTCAAACAAATAGGCATGAGTGAAATGCTTCTCAGAGATACAACAAGGATTGAAAATAGAAAAAAACAAACAGGGATCTAAGCTGGCTGAACTTGAGGAGTGAGATTGAATTGAAGGAGGAGAGGTTAGCCAGGGTAGATGAAAAGGACAAGCCAGACAACAGTCAAAAAAGATTTTCCCAGAGCGCCTTGAGAGATCTACATAGGAAATAGATGATTTGGAGAACTTAATCTTACTGAGATCAAACTGGCTGCCCCAATAGGATATGGTCATCTGTCAAGAGTTGAGATAAGTTGTATGGTGAGCACCAACAATTGGATTGAGTTGTTGGTCTTGACTAAGTGGACGTTGATTTGTTGATGTTGAGCGTCTTGAGTCCTTGAGTAGGATTTATGCAACAAAGTTGAATCAAGAGAGGTGTCACCAGGTTTGGGGATTGGAGTGTCTGCACGGGATGCACAGGCGAGTGGGTGACATGTCAGAAGTCAAGAGGTCAAGACATTTCTCACCAACAATGTTCACAAAACAACTGATAGTTCAGAGAAAGTGACTGAGATTGAATTAGAGAACATCTGTGAGATAAAATCAGAGAAGAATGAGATTTAGATTCTAAAAGCCCTGCTCAACTCATCAATCAATGGAATAAAGAGCTAAAAGCATTTAAAAGCCAATTTGTAGAGGATTTATTGGCGGCTTTTGTCAAAGCGTCCTCCGTCATCAAGAGGGAAAGAACCAGCTTGAGTTTGATAAGGCCATTGTTCAGGTTGTTCTGTAGACTCTTGGTTTTGAGGTTGATATGCTTGGCCTTCAAGATTGATCCAAAATTTTTGATTTTGTCATCCAAACCTTTATTATTGATGAGATGGAGTGGAAATTTGAATTTGCTTTGATAAACTTCTTTGATAAGCTGTTGTAACCAGTGTGCTTCTAGGTGACAGCTGGATATGGCCACACAATTGGACTCTGTTGATGAATGGGTAATGTTTTTTTGCCTTTGGCTTGTCCAGTATAAAGGGCTTCCTTTGAAGGAGCAGATGAACCCGCTCTGAGAGATTCTTGACACAGGGTTGTCACCCCAGGTGGTTTTTCTGAAGCAGATGAGTTGGTCTGAGATTGAACAATGTCCAAGAGTGAGACTTAAGTCTTTGGTTTGGGCCAGATACTTCCACACGTGACAAACCTTGTTCCAGTGACTCAAACCAGGCTTCTTGCAGTGTCTTGCCGGGCTAGACACATCAAAGCTGATTTTGGGAAAAGTGAGGCCGGCAATGAAATTCAGACGACCAATTGGAGAGCAATAACTGACATTCAAATCTAAGAATTTTTGATGGTTGTTGTTGTCAGCTGGCGTTAGGTGGCAACCAGGAGTGAGAGGAGTGGATACAGGTTGGAAGTTGACTAGATTCATTTCACTTAGACCTTTTTCAATGTGAAGCGGCAAAGATAATTGAATGAGCCCATCTTTCCAAACAACCTTCATTCCTAGGAGGGTGTTGGGTTTGTGAGCTGACGAGTTCTTGAACTTGGTGAGAAAGTCCTCTTTCAAGCAATTGATCTCTCCTACTACCAGCAGGTCATCCACGGGAAAAAAAACAGCAGAATTACTGTCCTTCCCAATGTACAAGCATGGATCACACTCCAATTAGGCAAATCCTTGAGATCTGATCCAGTTGCTTAACATACCGTACCAGTTTTGAGGAGCTTGCTTGAGTCCATACAGGGACTTCTTGAGTCAAAGATACTTGGGCTTGCGATTGCAACCAATTGGAGTTTTGATGAAAACCTGTTTGTCCAGTTTGGAGTGCAGGAACGCACCTTTAACATTGGGTTGCAGGAGTTTAAGACCCTTGTTGGCAGTGTAGGTGAGGAATGCTCAAAGTGAAGCAACTTTACCTGTGGGAGCGTAAGGTTCAAGGTAATAAAGGCAGTATCTTTGGCTAAAGCCTTGAATGCATATTCTGGTTTTATAAGTTTTGGGTTTGCCATGAGAGTTGAGTTTGATCTTGAAGAAGGGAACCGTTTTCAGCGGGTTGGTGACCTCATCATTTTCTGTGTCTTCCCACACGCCTTGATCTTCAATTGTGGAGAATTATTTAGCCGCATATTCCCACAAGTGAGTAATTTGCATTGCTTCTTGTAGGTTGCTGGGTAGCTTATCTGAAAAGAACCCATATCAATCCGGCTTGGCAAGCTTGTCTTGATTTTGCAGAGTGGGTTGGAGATTGCGTTCCACCAATGCTTTGTTGGTGGGACTGTTGTCACTCTCAATCTTGGAGGATTCACTTGGCAATTCCTCCTTGATTTTGTGGTAATCTTGAGCCATTGATGTTAGGATTGTGTTTGAAGTCAAGGAGATTGAAGGGGATTTGGGAGATTCTGAAGGATCAAATTTGTTGAGGATCTTTATTGGTTTCTGATCATTGAAGATGACATGCTTTGTATCTATTATTTTTCCAGATGAGTTGATTATTTTATAAGAGAGAAGTCAAGGGTTGAAACCAATCAGAATTCCTGAAGCTCCTTTCTCATCTAATTTAGACCGTATGTCAGTCCAATTGAGCTTATAGGTGAGAGAAGAACCTATTGGTTTGATGTAATCTTTTGGCAATTCCTTCTTGTGCATTTTCATCCAAGGAGAGTCTTCATCCTTTTGTTTAGGTATTTGATTCATCATGAGACAGCAACCCTTTATAACCTTGTGCCAACATGATTTTGGCAGTCCAGAATTGGAGATAGTAGCTCTAGCAGCCTTGATAACCATTTGATTAGCTTGCTCCACTCTGCCATTATTTTGTGAGTGATAGGGCTTGCTGACAATTTGATCGATCTGGTGTGCCCAATAGTAAGCTTGGAGTTTTGAGTTCACAAATTTTCCACCTCTGTCTGAACAGACTTCCTTAGGTTAGCAATTTGTTTTTCAATGTTGGTTTTCAATGACAAAGATTATCGTGTTGGCTGCGTTGCCCTTTGCTTCGAGAGGAAAACAGGCAAGATATCCTGAGTAAGAGTCAATAAGGTTGAGGATGTATTTGAAACCACCTTTTTATGTGGGATTGATTGGACCTATCAAATCTAGATGGATTTTGCCAAAGCATCTTGAGGCAGCTGTTTGCTGAAGAGAGAAGGGCTTCTGAGTGATCTTGGCTTTGTCACAGCTAAGACACTCAAATGCGTCTTTGTCAGCAGAGGGAATTTTGTATTTAAGGAACTTCTCCATTCTTCCCAGGCTGGCGTGTCCCAGTGAGCAATGAATGTTCATGAGATCAGCTGAAGAGTAATGGGCTGCCTTATCTTCAGACAACATGTATATAACAAAGAGGTTATTGCTGATGGTTCCTGATAGGAGGGTTTTACCGTTTTTGCATAGTTGAAAGGTACTTGGTTGGACACTGGAGTTGAATTTGAGCAACGCGCCTTTGATCATAAGAGCTCCTAGGGATATGAGATTGAAAGTTGACTCAGGCACCCATACGGATTTGGATAACGTGATGAAGGAGTCCTTGGTAGCAAGTGAAGCCTCTCCAGTCCCTTGTATGGTTATCATAGCGTTTTTCTTGCCAGTCTGTATAGTGCTGAGTCAATCCCTGAACTGAATTTTGTTGAACAGGTCTTTGTTGGTGATCATGTGAACTGAGCAGCCGGATTCAAGGATGAATTGGTTGGGGAGTATCTTGGTATTGGTACTCATCCCGCAAAAGAAAGAGTAAAAGTGGGCCTCTTCTGATTGTTTTTGTTTTGATTTCTTCCCTCAATTGTGATGGTTTGATGGCTTGAGTTCAGGGAACTCAAACCAACAGGAGCTGGCAGCATGAGAAGTAGCGGCTGGGTTATGCTTACCGTTCTTGCATCTGGGACCTTGATATAGAGCTACATTGACAGGTTCAGCGCAATCCTCCTGAGCGATCACCTTGTTTTTGTGTTGGATGAGGTGATTGAGCACGATTTCAATCTTCATTTTGCTTGTCCCATGCATGATTCGGGAATTCATTTTTTGCATTGCAGGAGGGAATTTGAACAGAAAAAGATATGCAATGATGTTGGAAGGGAGTTTGATGCCTACTTCAGTCATCTCCTTGAGATAAACCTTCACCGCAGTAATGAAGACTTCTATTTTGGTTTCCGTTTTCAGGTGTAGGAATCCATTTAAAACCCTGGCCCTGTTTGCAGATTGAGATGACCCAAAGTGGTTTTGGGTAGAAATCCAGATAAGTTTGGCATGGTCTTCATTGAAATTGTCAATTACATTGTTGTAGGTGATGGAGTCCAATTTTGCCATTAGATGAGCCACAAAATCCTGATTGGTCTCTTCATCTAGGCCTATTGACTTGTCAGGATTGTCCATTATAGTGAACACGCCTTGTAATTTGAACAGCTTCTCAAATTTCTTCCTTCACATGCTATAGTTGTTGGCTGTCAGTAGAGGCGTTGATTCAATGAGTGATTTGATGGCTAGAGACTTGTAGTTTGTGGATGATTCCCCCCCTGGTCCTGGCATTTATGATGGCCCTGGTTGATCCATTACAAGCGGATAGGCTTTTAACCGTGATAAAAGTTGAATTGGTCACCAAGACCAGACTGATTTCAATTTCAAACAAATGGGCATGAGTGCAATGCTTCTCAGAGATACAACAAGGATTGAAAATAGAAAAACAAAAAACAGGGATCTAAGCTGGCTGAACTCAAGGAGTGAGATTGAATTGAAGGAGGAGAGGTTGGCCAGGGTAGATGAAAAGGACAAGCCAGACAACATTCAAAAAAGGTTTTCCCAGAGCGCCTTGAAAGATCTACATAGGAAATAGATGAGTTTGCGTTGATTGATGAGTTGGAGAACTTGATCTTACTGAGATCAAGCTGGCTGCCTGAATAGGATATGATTGTCCGTCAAGAGATGAGATAAGTTGTATGGTAAGAACCAACAATTGGATTGAGTTGTTGGTCTTGACTAAGTGGACGTTGATTTGTTGATTTTGAGCGTCTTAAGTCCTTGAGTAGGATTGATGCAACAAAGTTGAATCAAGAGAGTCATTGCAAGTTTTGGGGATTGGAGTGTCCGCACAGGACGCACAGGCGAGTGGGTGACATGTGAGAAGTTGAGAGGTCAAGACATTTCTCACCAACAATGTGCACACAACAACTGATAGTTCAGAGACAGTGACTGAGATTGAATTAGAGAACATCTGTGAGATAAAATCAGAGAAGAATGAGATTTAGATTCTAACAGTTGCTATTAATTTTGGTATGAGCCACTTTGATGTCTTTGGTAGTCAGTTTTCTCAAATAGGCCCTCAAAGTGGGGGGCAAATTCAATGCTTCAGCTGGTTAATAGGCAGTTTGGGAGGTTTATTGGCACCACATGTAAGGTTTTGTGGAATTGACTATGTAAGGATTGTTGCCATAGCCACCCCAAGTCATCTTGCTGTAAAACAAATAGATAATGGTCAGATTACTTCCTGGCATTGGATTGTTGAGGCAGTCCATTTTCAGTCCCAGACTTTAGAGAATTTGAGATCTTGAAAAACTGGATGGCAGGTTGTCAAAACTTGCATAATAACAATATTAAGTTTTCTGGAACAGCAAAAACTAGACAACCCAACTCATTGAAGATATTGGAGATTTGGGTGAGGTGAGAAGACACACTATTTACCATTGTTGTGATTTTGAAAAAAGTTTTCTCAAGAGTTCCACTTGCCATGTACAATTTGATAGCTGGAAATTATTTCTGATGGTCTCAAAGGCTTCCCATGCAGTTTGTCAATTTTCTATTATTGTTTTGAGTTCTTGATTGAAATTCAGGGTAAAAAATACTCATAAGGATATACTTTTGAAGTGATTGAGTGCTTTCAGATGATTAATGTTGGATGAGAAGTTAGATTTCCCAAAAATAAATAGGCCAATGGTGTCAATGCCGCTAATCCACTTGTCAATATTGCTCCCATCTCAATGGAGGGTCTCAAACTTTGCAACATATTTGTTTGGATTTTCCAGGAATTTTCCCCTTGCTGTGATTACCATGTGGGCAGGCAAAGTTAAGGCCACAGCTTTGGATTTTGGAGGGTTCATATTGTTGTTGGGTTTTCTATCAGGCAGGAAGGTTAAGGCAGGGTTTTTTGTAGAGAGAGTAGGTAGTTCAGGGGTCTTTTTGATGTTGGAATTATCAGGTTGCTTGCTGGGTCTCCCAGTTCTAGGTCTTCCATGGCAGGGGATCACAAGACATTTTTCAGGGTAAATAAGTGGTTGATAATGATTGAGGGAGGAATGTGAGAAAATTAAAATGGGCTCAAATCAAAATGGAAGAAGGTTGTTATGGAGAGCAGGCTTTTAACCTGCAGAGTTACATAGCTCATCTTAATGGAAAAATAGGAACAGAAACTATTTTACTTTATTTCATTTGTGTGTGCAGGCATAGATTATATAGTATTTACACATTTCATGTATTTTGTGATAGCTTGAATGTGATATACCATATTTGGGTTTGTCACCTTACAACACAAACATTATCAGTTTTTACCCAGGGACTCAAAATCACTTATGATGTCTCTTCATATATTATATATAATGCCCAAAAGTTGGGGAGGGATGCAATTTGCCCAGTGGAGGCATGCAGATTCCCCAGTGTAAATGCAAGAGATGCATAATACAACCTCATTAAATGAATTGATCCAAGGACATTGATGCCAGGTGAGGTGTGGGAAGGTTTTCCAATCTTTTTATAGAGATAGATAAATAAATATGCATGCATGCATGTATTTGTGTATGTATGTATTTATGTATGTATGTATTTATGTATTTATGTATGTATATATTTATGTATGTATGTATGTACTTATGTATGTATGTATGTATTTATGTATGTATGTATGTATGTACTTATTTATGTATGTATGTATGTATGTATGTATGTATTTATTTATGTTTGTACATATGTATGTAAATAAACCTTTTTAGATTAACATTTTGTGGTTTAAAGTTTTTGTTTTTTTTTAAAAAAAGGGACATACCAATTTTAATGCTGTGAAATAAAGTCATCCCAGCATAAATCACCCTGTTTGAAGATAAATGACTTGATTTATCATTTTATAGCTTTCAAATTTGGAAAATTTTGGTATATTCTTACTCAGCTGAATCTCTTTGCTAAAAACAAAATCCCACTTTTTTTGCTTGCAGTCATTTTATCAAGATAAAAAAAAGCACAGATATACAAAACCAAATAAACAAAAAAAGAGACCAATTAATTTTTTTCTGAGGATTTTCTGTGAAGAAAAATAAATGAAGGTTTTTTTCATGCCCTCCATGCATGCATATCACCTTTTTTTGAAATTTTACTCCCCTTCTTTTTCAAAAAAAAAGAGCGGGAAAAGAAAGAGAAGCTTCAACAAATATGATGGCCATAAAATTGAAAGGCTTGAGATGGAAGAATTGAAAATATATGGGAAGTACAAATATCAAGACCAAAGAGTATTAGAGACAAAGCAAACAATCAGGATAACCATTAGAATATAATGTTGATTGCAATCAGAATTTCTTATATTTAGCAATTAATATATATTTATTCCATTTTTTCTTTTTTCAACAAAAAAGGGGGGAGGGGGAGAGAGATAGCAAAAGAGAGAATGATTGATAGATTTATAAAGATGGTCTTCAAGGAGCCGGATGAACAATTCAAGAGAAAAAAAAACCAGCATGCCATTCCTTCACCCATCAAAAAAAAAAAAAAAAAATACACGGGCCTAACGTTTTTAATCACAGCACTAATTAAATGTAGTAGGTTGTACACAGTAATCTTTAGGAACTGATATGATTTTGCCGCCTACCACCTTTTCCTTTCCTCCTTCAATTTTTGTGATGAATGAAAAGAAACAGCCAAAAAAAATATTTTTGGAGGTACATGAGATTCATGAGCTAGACGAAGAGGAAGTTAAGGGGAGTTGATCACGATGACTGGAGGAGGATTGATAATCAAATTTACAAGGATGACTTCTTCTCCTACAATGTTCACATGGGGGAGGACCAGGGGTGCATCTTAACTTACGAGCTCGACAGAATGTACAAGCGATACTAACCCTCTGACGAGGAGATTGAAGTGATGACATCGAAGATCTTGATTGATCGTGCAAATGGGATTGGGATAGATTCAGATGTTGGTGATGGAATGGGCGACGTCTCCGACGAGGAAATGAAGATAGATTTAAACACGTCGTCATTAGGACATCGGAAGATGGGGGTGTCGGCGGAGACAAACTTGTAGGATGGTGATTATCGTACTGAAGGGATGATGAACGACTAGTTGGATCGGTAGTGAGGTACGGAGGAACCCCTTTAAGCATATCTTCTACTCCTGGTAGGACGCGGGAGGGCCTTGGGATTGAAAGAGGATTACATTGAACCTGATGTAAGTTTGAAGCCGCTTCTTCGTACGTCATCGGATAGAGCGCCCGACGATCTAGACTGGGAGGAGGTTTAGCGGGAATTGAACTGAATGAAGTCGAACCTGATGGATTTTCATTGAGCTGATGATGAAAGTATGAAGATTAGGAAAAGATTCCGCATGATAGGATTCTTGGGGGGAAGGGAGAAGGGTATTATGTTTTACTGACCAGGGTAGTTGATGCATTGGTATCTGTTGAAGAGGGTGGAGGGATGGGTGAACCGAATTTGAGGGACATCAAGGCGTCGACGCCTGGACGCGAGGAAGGTGGCATCGTGCTTCGTTCTTTTTAGGAGATGACGAGTGATTGCTGGTAGCACGGAGGTTTGCAAGAATGTTCAGCGGGCTAGTGAGAATTCAATTCGGGTTTAAGTTGCTGAGATTGGTGAAGGAACGACTTACGTAAATAAAGAATTTACTAAAGAAGAACGCGGACCAATGTAGGGAGGATGGGGGCGGATCGATGGCAAGTTCGAATTTTAACTTGGCACAGATGAAGATGAAAACGAAATCCAGCTACTCAGAAGATAGTCTATGTATTGGAAGAATAGCGATAGATATGTTTTTCTATATCTATCGTATCATGCGATTGGAGCTGTAGACATCGAGGATAACCACCACCCACAAACTTCTGCGCTCGCAAATGTGATGCGGAGGTCGGATTTTGCGAGTGGAAATAGAGATCCAATTATTTATATTATTTTATACGAGGGTATGAAATTGGGATGACTTGTGTACGTTTGTACATGACATCTTCACCCGTCGTACCGCTATGTAGTCCCTATTATCAACAATCCAGCTGGTCGGTCAGACAATCCCGTGAGCTGTGTTGTGTCGTGTTTGATACGATGGAAATGGAGGGAAGTAATCTTTTACATCAACCGGATCTGAGTGATCATTGAACCTCCCCGGCAGCGGTCGTTTCAAGACTCTTGACAGAAAGATCAAGGTGAAAGTAGGATTCTGGGAAGCTAGTCGAACCTGGAACGGAAGACACTGACAAGGATTCTGGGAAGCTAGTCGAACCTGGAACGGAAGACACTGACAAGCTACAGCAAATCTCAGATGTTCACAGCAGCCACCCGACCCGTCGACCCCGACTCCGTCACTCCGACACTCCGACAGTCAATCAAAAATCAGCTTCAGCACCGATGCCCGTATGTACGTTTAAGGTTCAGAATGTATCTTCAACCAATCGTACACTGTCTGTATAGAATCAATCAATCGTACTCCAAGGCTGTTGTGTTTTGTGTGTCTGATCATGTTTTCCATCATCTCGAACCTTGTCCATGATATGTATCACAAAATCCTTCTCTCTCGTCGGTTCCACACCTGGATTTGAGATGGGGCAACCGCAAAGCATAACACATCGGCACATTCTGCTATCAAAATTTCTTCTTCAGTCCTGCTAGACGACGCCGGTGGATCACCTCAAGCATTTAAAACTTGAAACCTTTATCATTGGCTGTAGCCCGAATCTCCTCTCCATCCGTGAGAGGCTACTGTTGGTACCATTGATCAGGCAACAGTCTGCCAAGTGTCAATTCATAAATCCAACCTGAGGGCAGTTGGACCCGGCAGTCGCAGATGGCCTTCCACCCACAGGCGCATTCATACCCTCCAAATCTGCTCTGTTGACACACCAAGACATCAATCGGTATTCAATTTTGTATCCACAACATTCCTGAACTTTAAGTTCGGTGTATATGAACCATCATCAACAATCAATGATGGGACCCTTTTAGCATATCGACCATGTACAGCTGGTACACATCTACACCCATGTGACTGTGGGTCTCGCTGAGTTTCGGAATATCCATATGGCGCCAAATGTGTACTTCTTTAAGTACGGCCGCTCCTACACAAACTCTCTTGTCGGTGTACCGCATACAATAAAATACACCCTGGTTATCACTGCCTTCGGAACGGAAGAAGCGACGGGTGTATATTATATGTAATATCGATTCGCTCCCGTCTTAGTATAGAGATAAATATTACACACAATAGAAAGATCGTAGTCGCAAAAGCGATAATTCGTCCCGAGCTAGAACTATACTTTGATCTAGTTGTGGTGACATATCACCTAATTAAACCTAGGCAGATACCAGATCAATAATTGGGTATCGCATTCTGTGTGTTCGTGTGCCCGCGGCGGTACGTATACGCAGAAATACGTCATTTCTACGATATGTATGTATCAAGATAGCATGTAGATCATCCAAGTTTCCAACCACTTCAAGCATTCATCGGTACGCGCAATCAACTCAGATTTAAACAGATGCGGAGGATCTCATGGACGGCCTAGCGCGCGGCGACCATGACCCCTGGAAGCTCGGCACCACCCCTGTGACGTTCTTGACGTCGGGGAATGTACTGTACGAGTCCGGCGTTCGAGCCCCGGCAAACCAAAACCCAGGCTGCTACACCATCCCAGTGACCAGCTGCACTCCCCTCTCACCTGTAAAACCATTTGTTGGCTGGCCCTCAAGCATGTGCATATAAACCTTAGTATTTAATTGACATCTTTTAACCACTGGTATTGGCCTGAAACATGGTCTTGAAAAAAAAAATATTTTCTCAGCCTTGCCTGGCATGGCTTCACAAAAACTCTCACATCTGGTAATCCCATCTGAGGTAATGCCCTCATTGTGTTGCCTTAGGTCAGCCTGATAAATTTTGTGTTGCTAGTTGGCAAGAAAAAATCAAACTGCACTTTTTTTGAAAAGAAAGTGATGAGGGGTGTCTCTGGTTGCACAGCATGCTTTTGTATTGGGTCTTTACAAAAATTCATTCTCAGTCATGGTCAACTTTGATGCATTGAGCATTGGGTGAGGACCCACTTTGCATTAGGTTGGACAAAACCTTTATGTGTCCCACTCTTTCTTTTGAGTTTAATTTTTCTGTTGGCATTCCACACTCTGAAAATTTTTGTCACATGTCCAGCGCACATACTCAGGATGGAAAGTAATTAGGTGGATGTGGCATAAATGAATAGCCAGCACCAGGTTTTTTCTTGAAGATAAAATGCAAAGTGTGGATGCCTATCTTCAAACTTTGAAGGGAATGCTTTGAGGAATTGGTACAAGGTTGAGAGAGATTCATTGATGAATAAGGAAACTGGCACAAGCCCCATATAAAACTTATTGTTCAGGAAGTGCAAGAAAGTATTGAATTTGTTAAGCTGAGGGAGAACTTTAACTTGATTTCCAACAAAAACCAATGGTCTGAGAAACAAAATAAGAGACAACAATATTCAGGATGAATGACCATAATTGAGTAATGAATGAATGTGGTGAATAAGGAGGAGTGTCTTACCCAAAGAACCTTCTGACTAACTGAGATGGAAAATAAATGAGAAATGAAAAGAAGAAAGGAGGAAAAGAGAAAGAAAGAGACCTGTGATGACAAGGAACAGGCTTGATGAGAACAATGGATGATCAGGATTGCAGATGGACACCTCACATCTGAAAAAAATTGAGGAATGGAGGAATAGTAGCTCGGCCTGGTGAGGCTGGAAGAGGATTTGTGGTTGAGCAGAAATTTGATAGGTTGGAGATAAGGGTAATTGAGCTGAGGCTGGAGAATGATAAAGGTGTCAAGATTTATGTGTTGCTTGATTGTAGAGGTTGAAGAAATAGTTGAAGCAAGGAGTGGGATAGTCAAGGAATGGGAAAGATGTGATCAGGGAAGAGTAGCTGAGCAATGAGAGGTAAGGTTTATTGGGTTGGAAGGAGGAGGTATGGCAAGGAAGTGGTGAGGAGGTGAGGAGGAAAAGGGATGAGCAGGTGAGGAGACAAAGGGATTAGTGGGTGAGGAGACAAAGGGATGAGCAGGTAAAGAGAAAAAGGGATGAGCAGGTGAAGAGACAAAGGGACGGGGATGAGGTGAGTTGAGAGCTTCCGTTTTGGAGATTCTACACTGGAAGGTTGGCTCAAGTGGTTGCAACAGCTGTTTAAGATGAAACATGAAAACAGAACTAACTAACTGAGGAAGCAATACAAATGGGAAAAAAATTGTGCTTTTGAGTAAAAGAGATTAGTATTTGCTTTCAAAAAAAATTAGAAAATGTGAAGTGTTCAGTCTAGTGTGAAAGTAATGTGAATAAATAAGAATTTAAAGAAAACTTTGGTAATAATGAATATTTTCATTGTAGTAAAATTTCAAATTAAGGACAGTAATCATAATAAGAAGGAAACAGGTGAATAGCAAAGCTAATGCAATGACAAAGGAGTGTAATTTAAATCACAGGGTTTCAAAACTTCCCCAGATGTGCAAGGGATGGATGGAACAGGCACTAATGCTCACAGAAATCAGGATAGAGAGGATTGTATTGCAAGGATGAGGGATGAAGTAAGGGATGAGATGAATCCAAGAGTAAGGCTCTGAAGTAGGCTGATTGACTGAATACTATAAGGGTAAAACCAGAGGGGAAGGTGAGAGGAGTAAAGTGGGATGGTTGGATTTCTTGTTCTGAGATGACACCTATTGGAAGAGACTAACCAATAAGAAGTAGTATACTAATTCTTTGAGGGGAGTTAGTCCAGGAAGGAGAGAGAGGCCAGGATATGTGAGAACTGAGAGGAGGACTTGTGAAGGGAGTGACTGGTTCTGGTGCTGAGATTCCCCATGGCATTACATGTTGACCTAGTGGTCTGGAGCCAGTGGCTTGACAGATTGGGTGATTGGCCTGTATTGGAAGGTGTGGCATGTACTGACCTGGAAGTATGGGTTGTCCAGCCAGGAGAATGTACTATGGATACAAATTATGTAATATGTATGCAATTATCATACCAGAAGGAGATGCACCAAGCCATAGAGAGAGAGACTCCAAGATTGCCTAGGACATGCAAGGGATTCAGGGAGATACTCCAAGAGGTGCAGCAAGTAGCTCCAGAGGTTTAAAAGGTGGTTAGTTTTTAGTTCTAGATTCTGGGAATAAGCAAAGTTTTGATGATGAAATGGAAATGCATGAAATAAGAAGGTTTATAAATGAATTTAAAATGGTAACCAAGAATGAATTTAATGAATCATGACTGGAATGATTCTTTCCTGATGGCCAGGGTCAAAGTCCATGGTTAATTATTTGAGGAAGTGAAAAATATTTGGAGATTGATTTTTGATACTGACTTTCATTCAAGATGGAATTTCACCTTAATTTTTGGTATTAAAATAAATAAGCAGAATCCACTGAGTTATGGAAATTCTTTTAATTAGTTTTCACACATTTGGTTCAAAACTAGATCCAGATAGAAATGGAAGTATATGTCAAAGTTGGTTCTCCAAAAAATAAAAAAGGCAATGTTGAATTTGCAACCATACACAACCTGTTCAAGACTCAAAATGGGTCCTGTGGTGCGGTTTGAAACCCATCTTGGTTGTGAATGGCAATTTCAAACCAATCTGAGGTGTGAACGGCTGTTCTCAACCCAGATGGGTAGAAAAACACACCACACAACACATAGTCATGAAAAGGTTGTGTAGGATTGCAAATTTCACATTCTTGATTTATTTATTTATTCATTTATTGATTAATTTTATTTATTTATTTTATTTATTTATTTTATTTAT
>CM062631.1:25904338-25909338 GCA_025617555.3 Puccinia polysora
GAATTAATCAAACCCAAGAATAAGAGAAATAAAATCAAAAATTGGAGAAGAATTCAAATAGGGATTGGACTCCACATTTCAAAGAGATATTCTAGAAATAATTATGAAAGATTTTCTGTATTTTGAGGATAATTTAATTCCTAATATTGGTGATGATATGGTAGGATTTAGGAAAAATTTTAAAGAAACTAAATTTAAATTTAGTAGAAATTCAAAATAAATTCAAAGATTTTTGATTTTATGATATTTTTTTTTCTAATTATTAACTTAATTTAATGTTAATTTTTTATTTTCTTTTAAATATGAAAATTTACATGAAAATATAAGAATTCTTTTGTATTAATCAAAAAAAGGGCAGTGTTAAATTCGCCACCTTGGGCATGAAACAATGTTTGCAACCCTTTTGAGTTATGAATGACACTTTTAGCCCATTTGGGGATATTTTTCCCCAAATGGGCCATTTTTTTGGGTAATTAGGGGTCCCTAGCAACCTCAAAAACCATTTTTGATAATTTTTGAGGCTTTAGAACCCCTTCAAAAATGTAACATAAAAATGCAATAAAATAAAAACAGAAACCTTTTTCAATGGAGTTTGGGATCTTTCTTTTTGCCTTTTTAGTTATTTTTGTTGTTATATGAGCTCTCATCAAATTCAAAAAAAAAAAATTTAACAGCTTTATGATATTTCTTGTAAATTTTCCAATGGTTTTGGGGATCTTTCTTTTTTCCTTTTCATTTTTTTTGGTGATTTAAGCACTTATTAAGTTGAAAAAAACAGTCAAAGAAACTTCTAATATTTATTTCAGATTTTTTTGGATATATTTATTTACCTTTAAAAATTCATTCAAAAAATCAAACAGATCAAAACAACTAAATTTCTCATTGCACTTTTGGATCCTTTTATCTGCCTTCTTAATTTTTTTTGGTCATTTAAGCTCTCAGGAATTAAAAAAAAAAGATAAAAGATATTTTTGATATTTTTTCAGATTTCTTGGATGTATGATTCTAGGGTGATGATAAATTCACAACTCCCAGTTGTGTGGGAGTTATGTAGGGCCCTGAAAAGCCCAATGTATGCTTGGGTGCCAAAACACGCATCTAAACACGTCCAAGGGGTTTTCTCAAACATGCGCAACCCCTGGGGAGCTGTATACCCCCCGTACACAGTGGTTTGGAGCCAATTTCAGCAGTATACGGCCCCCCCAGGGCTCATGCCAGAATTTTTGGGTCCCCCTGGACCACATTTGGGCTCCATCAACCCAAATTTGGGATCAAAGCATACTATGTGGGACTTTTGGATCACACTTAGCAATCATAAAGTGAAACTAAAGTGAAATTAAAGTGAAATCAAGTGAAATTAAAGTGACACTATATGAAACTTCAGATAAAACATCCCACAAAATTGATCTTTTTCAACTTGAAAAGGATAAAACTTGGTAGTCTTTCAATTGAAAGTTGGGTTGAATCCTGAAGTAGCATTGCATTATTTTTTGCATAATGGGAACAGTGGCAAGCCCTCATTTTTTTAGCATGGCTGCGTTGAAGGACTACATTGATAGTGCCATGAACAAAGCCGGGGACAAGAAGGATTTGGGTGATGAATCATTGGAAGCCCCAATTGCATTGTCATTTAGGGTGAGAATTGAGGAACAAAATGTTTCAAAAATGGACATGACCTCTGGTGGTGAGTGACATTTGATGTTACTTAGTCTTTGCATTATTTAATTTGATTGAAACTGATGGAGTGCATGCCATCAATATAACCATTTAATTGGTGCCAGTTCCACTTCACCCACCTCCCTTGAGGGCCTTTCATACTAGAGAAGATGCATTAAAATATTGTAAAACATGGGAAATGAAGCATGGTTACACTTTAACAGTTTTCAACTCAAGCGTGATAAATATGTGGATTTGGCCTGTGATAGAAACAGTTTTTACTTGGGGAAATTGCTCACCAAAAGGTCAAAGAAAACAAACTCACAAGGAAGATTGGGTGAAATTTTTTAATCTATGAAAGTTGCAAAAAGGCAGACCGCTTGTGGCGTATCTCCTACAGAAATTATCAACATAACCATGAGCCATCTCCACAAATCTCAGTGCATCCTCACCTGAGGAGAATCTCTGGGATAGCCTTAGACAATCTAAAAGAAGGCATGCAAGATTGGCTCAATAAACTTCAGCTGAAAAGAAAATTGAGCAAAATCAATGGTGGCAAATATGTTGATGAAAAAACAATCTATAACACTAAGTGTAAGGTAGTGCTAGCAGAACTAAAGGGGAAAAGTTCTATGGGGGTCCTCTTTGAAAAACTTGGTAATTCAGGTTGGGTTCATCAAGCAAAATTCAGTGGAGAGGGTCACTTGGAGGCCCCCTTCTTGGCTCACCCCAAGTCATTAAAGCTCTGCAAGCAATATCATCATATTGCTATTTTGGATTGTGCTTATAAAACCAATAAGTACAAAATCCCCCTATTGCACATGGTAGGAATTACTTCCAACCAGAAAAATTTCACAAAAGATCTTGTTTTTATAACAAGCAAAAAATTTGAGTTCTACATTTGGTCTTTAAATGTGCTAAAGGAGTTGGCTCATGATCCTGAGAGACTTCCCAAAGTCTTTGTGATGGACCATGAAAAAGCTTTGATCCATGCTCTAGAGAAAATTTTCCCTGAGTCAACAAGACAGTGTTGCCAATGGCACTTGTCTAAAAACATAAAAGAAAACTGTAAAGTGCGCTTCAAAAATGATGTTGAAGGTTGGCAAAGCTTTATGTCTCTGTGGGATAAGTATGGGACCTTGAAAACCAAGGAGGAGGCAGAGTTCAATGATGCAGAACTTAGATTAAGTGCCAAATCACTGCCTCTAATTTTAATCTTTCTAGTTTTGGGTTGCTTACATTAAGAATTGTATTAAGTGTTTCTTGGCAGACCATAAGGATGTACTTGAGTATATGGATCATAACATCTTCCGTATCAAAAAGACATTTTTAATGGCTTTGAGTTGAAAAAAAACCTGAATTTGGAAATAAAACAACACTCTTGGGTTGAAGGGGCCCATGCTACTCTTAAACAATTCCTTGAAAATTCTTTGGGAAAAATGTTGGATGTTTGGCAAAACCTAGAGGGGAAAGTTTCCAATCAAATTAAATTGGTTCAGGCTGCCCTTTACAACTCTCAAGTAAAGATTGGAATAGTTCTTCCTACTGAACTGTTAACATTGGTATACAAGGTGTCTTACAGGAAATGAAACTTGTTGTGGATCAATTAGAGAGATTAAAGCAGAACCATGAGGGGGAAATGTGCACCAATTCATACTCAAGGAATATGGGTTTGCCCTGTTCCCACCAAATAGGTGACCTACTAGCATCAAGAGGATCCGTTGTTCCTGAGGATGTTCATCCTCAGTGGAGGTTGGATTATGACCCTTGTAATTCTAGTTCTGAAAGTTAGTTTAAGTTGGATTTTTAGATTTTTCAAATCACTTTGTGATTAATGCTTTTTGATAAATGTTTTTTGAATTATAATTCCTACTTGAATAATATTTGATACTTTTGAAGTTTTAAAGGTTGATGTTAATGAAATTCTCAGCAATTCTCAGTTACATGAGAAGCTCAATGCCATTAATGATCTTGGCTCATCCTGAACAAGATTATTGCAGGATGTTTAAGTACTTGATGAAAAAGATGGCAAATTATTGATCAAGACCAAGACTAGAAACTAAAGTCTTGCAATCAAGCAGAGGCCATCCAGAATTGAAAGATAACTGGCAAGATCCTTCTTGATTTGAACACGTTGAAAAGGAACTTAAGCGGGGTAAGAGAATTAGAAGGGAACCAAAGAAGAAAAGAAAAAAGATTGTAAGTCTTTTCTTTTGTGAAAGGTTATTTTTTTGGGTTTAATGAACTGATTGAGAAATGCTTATAGTACAAGTGAGGATCTTCATCCAAATTTAAGAGTTCAGAGGAAGAGACTGAAAGTTCATTGGTGTCTATGGCGTTGGAATCAGATTCCTTTTTGAAGGATGAAGACCAAGAAATGGAGGAGTCAAACAGAAGCTCATCTTTGGCAAGTTTTGATTCCTTTAAGGAGATTAGAATGGTGTCTAACTAATTGTTGTTTTTAGGAAGTGAATTACCTCAATAAAATACCTGTTAAATTACATAAGTTCTTGGGTGGGGTTTGCAATCCGGTTGGTGATAGAAATTGTGGATTTAGAGTCATTGCTAAATCACTTGGGTATGATGAGGATGGATATTTTGAATTTCAGTGTGAAATGCTTGAAAAATTGAGAAAAAAATAAGGGGTGCTATTCTAAGATCCTTGGTGGCTTTAAAGATTTTGAAAAGATTGAAAAAAGACTTGATGTTGATGACATCAATGAAAAGATTCCCTCTTTAAAATGGATTTCAAAGCTTTACATGGGGAAAATAATAGAAGATAATTATTGAAGACCAATATTTTTCATTTCATTGGAATCATTTTGTACTTTTACTCCTATGAAAATGGGTTTTAAAGATTAATCAGATGCTATGTTAATTTTTTTTAACAATAATCATTGGTTCCAGCTTGTACTTAAGGAGGATGTGATTCCAATCCTTCTGTAAGACTCCAAAAAGTGCCGAGCTGCAGGCAGTTCTGTGGAGGGGAAAGGTGCTTTTTAGGCTGCCCCCCTGAGGATTACAAAAATATTTAAATGTAGCCAGAATCAAGATCCAGAACTTTGTAAATAAGCAATCAATGGAAAGCATGAATTTGATAGTAGTCAGTAGAAATGGGACAACACTTTCTGAGGCAAGATGTTGCGGGAAAAGACTTGAAAAAAATAAGTTTAAATTTTTTTCAGAGTTGAATAGAACAAGGCAGTTGTAAGTAACAACACCCACAAGCTAATAAATCTGGTTTTCAGCAGAAGATTAGGAGAGATCAACTTAATCCCAACCAACCTCCAGGTTCTCAATGAACCTTCCCAACTCTCTGCAATCAAGCGCTTGAAGGGTACCAG